>SEMN01000966.1:0-135498 GCA_005408345.1 Macquaria australasica | reverse complement strand
TATATATATATATAACCTTCACCAGCTACAACAGTAAAACACATTAATACATCAGTGAGCACTTTTACTTTTGATACTTTAAGCACATTTTACAGCTAATACTTGCAGGACCTTTACTTGTAACAGAGTATTTTTACATTGTTGTATTGATACTTTCACTTAAGTCAAAGATCTGCAAACTTCTTCCACCACTGCAAGGGAGTGGGCGAACACATACATTTACTGCAGATGTACCTAGACTTAAAATCATTCAAACTAAGAAGCATAACAGAAGAACAATTAGCATGTGTCAGGTTATACACTGGAATTTGTCCAGGGTAGCCTTGTGACTTCTAACTAGCAGAGCACTGACATTTCTTTACTCTGCAACGACTATTGCCACACATACATGCACATTCACACAGCTTGGGTTCCTCATAAAACCCCTGAGGTCTTAGCATTTCACAATAAATGATCCCTTTGGCATTTTGCTTGAGGACACGACAAAGGAAAGACAACGTGAGATCAAGACAGAGACAAGTACCTTCATAAGAGTCTGTGTTCCCTGTCAGCCCCGTCTTGAGTTTTACAGTAAGCCCCTCGGTGCAGATCCCTCTGGACTGGCTACAGGAGTCGAGTCTTCCAGAGCTCTGCGAGGCTTCAGACCGGGGCAGAGTGGAAGCTGGATCCCGGAGAGGCTGGAGAGCTGGTTATCTCTCCAAGGAGGAGTTACTCCGGAGAGGCACAGAGTGGACCTTTGGCCTGCCTGGACCCTGGGACAGGCGTAGTCTGACAGTTAACATTTAACACCTCAGCTGTGTCATCATGTTATTGTCTATAGAAAGAGGTTAATCTGTTTGTCTCTTTCTGGGCAACTGATTTGCAGTTAAAGTACATATCTGACTTACAATGCACCTATAGTGGAGAAAGCATAACAAGTTAAACACTAAATGGGTGCACAAGACATTCTGTGGGGACAACAGGTAGGAACGGAAGATAAAAATAAAAATCAGAAACTAAATGAATTAAAACACTAACAAGGTCAAATTCACACTCTGCTATGACACCATTTTTGCCCTGAGTTGAACCTACCAGGCAGACATATCTCTTAAACTGTGAACAACTTTGCTCTTTTTTGATGACTGACCTTAGCTTAAGCCCGAACCAATGCCCTAGACCTAATCTTATCCATATACAGTATTCGCTTTCTTGCCAAGAGTTAGACGAGAAGATTGATACCACTCTCAATGTCTGTGCCATAAGCTACAACCACGAGATGGTTAGCTTAGCTTAGCTTAGCATAAAGACTGGAAACAGGGGGGAACAGCTAGCCTGGCTCTATCCGGGCACAGTGACTTCCAGGAGTCTCCGCAGGTTGCCTGGCAACTGATCATTCCTCCTGTTTCTTTATGCTAAGCTACAATAACTGTGTCCTGGTTCTAGTTTCATGGTTATAATGGCAGATTTCAATTTTTAGCCAATTGGTTTTTAGTTTTGACGCATTTCTGCTTCTTACAATCCCATTATGCAGCTTTCTCAAATTGAAGGTTAGTCACACATGACTCCTGCTTTACAACACTAGGAGGTGCACTTTACCAACAATAAATTATCTGTAAAGTTAACCACAGTACATTTTAACTACACCAATAGTAAAAATAAACACAGCTGGTTTTAACTACCTTTCTTAGAGCAAACATTATTCACAGTTATTCAACAATTATTCTCATATAGAATTATTCATTAGCAGTAAGATAAACAGTATGTTAAAAAAAACATTTAGTTCTTACAATATTTAATGGACAGATATGAGAGTGGTATAAAAATGTCTTGGCAAGAAATAGAATAAGCGTATTGCTGTTTATTTCATTTAACATTCTTTAGTGACTGCACACAGAGGTTAAGTGCTGCCTGTGAGGCTCCGCTCAGGGCAGCTCTGCATTTTGTAGCAAATTTGTATTTGGGATGGAAGAGTGTTTCTGTCACGGTGCCCATTTTTTTAACGGACCGTGCTCACATTTTGCATTTGTGTCAAACATGTTTAAAACATGAGGCCTGTGTTTTGCCTGCACAGCTTACCTCACTGCCACACAATGCGCTGTAACCTGAGGCACAGAGCCAACTGCATCACTTAGATTAAACTGCCCCTTGTTCACAACAACACTGCCGCTTTACTGCAAGCGCTCACTCTTTATTCCTGCACACAGCAATGCTTTAAAACAGTAGCAGATTATGCTTTTTTGTTTTCTTGTCTATATATTGTTTTTTTATTAAATCTTAAGACAATTGCTCATGACGCTCTTCTTAAATCAGTGTCATTTGACCTGTATGTTTGCTCCAGGCAACATCTTTCTGTAGTTACAGTATATTAGAGTTTGCCAACTGTACAATATGCAGAAAAGTCCACCTGTGTTTGAGAATAGTCAAACTTTAATGTAAGGAAACAACAGAAGTAAGGAGCTTACATTCAGTCCCAGGCAGGCTGAAGGGCTTAGAGTCCGGAGCAGGGCCAGTCCGAAGTAGAAAATCAGCTTGTTGCAGACTCAGAATCAGTTTTGGGCCCCTTTCGTCCTTATTCTCCTTTTCCAGCCCCTCCTTTTCACTTCCCTCTTTTTCTATTAACCCTTTTTCCCTCTCTCCTTACCCCTTTGCCTCCCCTCCTTTTCTGTGTTTTTACCTGTCAGCCTCTCCTTTCACCTCTACCACTGCTCAAACACACACACACACAGTCCCATAATCAGCCGAAACCAGGACACAGGACTGTGCAATGTGTCTCTCTTGGCTCAGACAAACTCACTATAGACATTTTTATACCTGTTCACTACAAGATCACACAGAATCTAAATGTTGCCCCTGAATCCGCACAGCTCCAGGACTCCATCTTTCTATCTCCCCTTCAGGTCTTTCTTCCTCCAGACACCTGATCAGCTCAGTTTCTCTCTGTGACTCTGAGGTGTTCTCCGGTTACCCTCTCCTCCTAATCGCTGGTCTCAGGTAAGCGCTACACCTCTAGTCGTTGATGTACCATGCCATGGTTTTGGTTGTGGACCCTGAGTCAGGATCAGTTGTTGGGGTAAAAGTGTACCAGCAAAGACTTTCTCATAAGCCTCCTGCATTATTTACTGGCACATTAGAGCACATGCGCAGGAAGGCGAATAGAGTGAAAACCACATAGACATACATGCACACAAACAGACCTTAAAAGAGCCTAAATAGTCTGAATTTAGATTAGTTTTAATGATGCAGGTATTTCTACTCTTGCATACACTGATCATTGAGCTTATTGTGATACTCAACATCATTGCCTTTATGAGCTTATAACCTAAAAATATTACTGATGTAGACAAATGTTGCTACTACTAAAATAAAATAGTGATATCAGTATTATTACTGGAGTTAAAGGCCTTTGATTTAAAGGATCATCATACTTCTGTTGCACAGGTTGGTTTTCATTCATTCAAAAAAAATAAAAAAATAAAAAAATAAAGGAAATCCAGATGGGAGAAATACTGGAAGAAACACACGAGGAAGAAGCCCTAGGAGTCGAGACCAACACTCTCACTTTTTTGCAGACCTCTTCTGAATCCATTTGTCATCATCTCGAGTGGCCTTAAGGATAAATTCACATCTTTTGACGTCTGTCTTAAAGCTATACTCACATGCCCATATTATGTTCATTGAAAGAGTTATTGGGCACTATAATCAATCCTCCTGTTCATACTGCCTGTAAAGATATCTCTTCAGTAACTTCAATAAGTAACTTTGCCCGTAATTTAATAACAACAGAATTTTGTAATATGATCATTTAATCACCATAGATTTCACTGAAAGTCAATAAGCTGAGTTATTTTTCAGCCCTAATGCACATAAACACAAACAGGGTGCTGTCAAGACTGCCTAACCTTAGTCCAACTAATTTTCTAGCATGTAGGGCAGCCTTGTATGGCACTGCATCCACTGGAAGGGCACCGTAGAGGGCACTTTATCATGTTTCCATAGGGGCACCAAAGAAGTCACTTTTGCTGCGTTTTTAAGGGGCACCAGGGGGAGCAGACACCCTCCAATGGGATCTCTTCACAGCTGGTCTGGAGAGGAGAATGATTACAGCGACTCATAACTCTTTCAGTGCACATATGGGTATGTGAGTATTGTATTCAGACAGACTTGAAAAAAACCTGGACCTATCCTTTAAGTAGAAAGACAAAATGTTTTTTTCTTTTGCACTACACACTTTGTTTTTCATCTTTACTTATTTCTATTTAATGTAGTAATAGCTGGGTGTGAGATTCAGCCACCTGCATGTCCATGTTTGATTGAACCGTTGATGCTTCATGCAGCTGTAATGTGAAGTCATGACCACTCAGAGGCACTGCTGACAAGCTGATGGAGTTCAGAGGATCAAGTTGTTTTTCTTAGAAAAGTAGACCAGTGTAGTGAAGGTCATCCTGCTGCAAACAACATGTTATTGAAACAAACAGGACACACATTATAGAAATACTAACTGTCATTTCTGACAACTTTTAAAACTACATCCAGATTGTAAACAGATATAACTAATTTCTCTGGTTTCACTGATCTTCTGATGGAAATAATAAGTGACACTACAGTGTGTGTGTTTTATTGTAAACCTGATAGTCTGGGTCAAAACAGGGAAACATTCACTACCTTGTATCCAGCGGTGGAAGAAGTCTTCAGATCTTTTACTTATAAAAGTAATAATACCACAGTGTAAAAACACTCAGTTACAAGTAAAAATTTCTACTTAATCAAAAGAATGTAAGAATTTTCAGCAAATGTACAATTAAAAATAGTTACATGTACAGTATAGAAAGTAAAAATCCTCATTATGTGGCCTCTGTCAGTGTTGTAGTGTTTACACTGTAATACCTTATTAATATTACTGATGCATTAATGTGTAAGGAAGGTTTTCTTATTGTACCTGGTTGAGGTACACCTAATTTTAACTATTTTATACTGCTGGTGGTTTAAATGTATTTATTATATAACAATAATCATCATCCTATATTGTATATTCTTAATATGCAAAGTAACTTTAGCTGTCAAACAAATGTAGTGGAGTAAAAACTACAATATTTCCTTTGAAATGTAGTGGAGTTGAAGTATAAAGTACAAGTACCTCAGAATTGTACAGTATTTAAGTAAAATGTACTTGTACTGTTTCTGAATTCAGTGCTATTCTACAGAAGAGAGCCAAATAAAGGCCTTGTAGGTTTTCAGCTTCTGCCTTTTCATACACTGCAAAGCGTGTTTTGACTTATTCAATTAACTTTTGTTGTTTACTGTCAACACTAGATGATTCTCTGGCATTTTCCACTTTTGATTCTTTCTCTCACTTACAAAAATAAAAAAAACATAAGCATAAGGAAGTAGAAGTGTTGTAAAATTAAAAAAAATATATAGTAAACAAATATAAAGTCAAATAAAACAAAGAGGGCCTCTTTTATGCTGCTATATACTACCACTCCACTACATTTCAGAGGGAAATATATTGTTCTTTTTACTACATTAATCTGACAGCTATAATTGGGCCTACTAGTTACTTCTCTGATTTAGATTATTAATAAGAAATATAATCAACAAAGAAATGATGACACATTTGTATCGTTACGTTCCCTTTGGAATCTAGGGGTGAGCGGAGACGACAACACGACAGTCAAGGAATGTCAGAGTCAGAGTAGTGGTGAAAAAGGAAAACTAGTTTATTGTCAGGTTTTCTCACAACAAACGTGCTTAACATGTGGGGGAGGACGGAACAAGATGGTTGTGCCAAATAAACTGAAATAAATATAACAAAACCAGGCCTGGGTATACCCTAACTCTGAAAAAGAACAACAAACAAAAGGCCTAGCTGGCCTAAAGAAAAAGGAAATTCACCAAATACAGTACAAAGGTGGCACCAACCACTAGCCTAGTGTCTCTAACAAAAAGGTACTATGTGTGTGCAGTGTGAAGGGTACCCCCAACTTTACTAGTCCTCTAACCTTCCACCACATACCTTTCTCTAGTAGTTTCACAAGGTTTCTCACAAGAAACAATAGCTCAGGGAGGCCAAGAGCAAAGACAAAAAATGAAGAGACTGAGTTTTTATGTTAAGCTCCTTTTATTGAGGTCCCCGAGTGGTGATAGGCCAGCCTGAAGTCTGAGGGAACCAATGAGTAGCTCAACCGGACTGCACAGGTGGAAATCAATCATGTTAAATGCATTACAGAATATTTCTACACTGTGGTATTGTTATTGTATACTTCTGTGGTTTTTTAATATCATTTGTACAGGATATATGCCTTCTAGTGTTGTCTAATATGTGTGTTTTTGTTTTTTAAATAAAAAAATGATCAAATTAAACTGGAAATAGAGAGAAAAACGCGGGGGGGAGGGGGCGTGTCAGCTGTCACAGGTCACATGACCCGGAAAATGTGGGGCTTAATTCCTGTGTTGGACTGCTCTCAGCTGCTAAAGCTCTGCCCTTCGCAGTGCAAACCCATCGTCTGCCCCATCACGACCCCCGCGCCCCGGGCGGACTCTCCTCATCGAACCATGTCAGGTAAGACCCACCGGGGCTCCGCCGACGCTCGCAGCCGCCACACTGACACCGGAACACGGCCACTCTGGACCGGACCGGGGCTGCGCGAACTGCCCCCTTCTCCAGGAATATCGCGATTTTATGAAACGCTGCAGAAACCACCAGCCGCAGCACTCACTGCTGTTCGCGTGTGGACGGAGATGATGAGGGGATTAGTTTTAATCGTTAGTGCAGTGACTGATGTGGTCGTTTGGGTTGTGATGCGTTTGATTTGATGAGTCGCTGCAGCGGTTTGGACCAGAGTAAAGCTGTCCATCAACAAAAAGAGCACATCCGGTTGCAGTTTTCAAAGTCAAACCGCTTTGACTGCAACTAGTGTTGAGTAACACAAAATGCCAAAATGTGTAATTCTGTTGAGAAAGAAAATACGATATTTTCTTAAAAAGCCATATTTTGAATGGATTTTTGTCATTTGGTCTTAGAGTGCACTTTGCTCTACTCTTAATCGTATTGATTGTACGTACTTGATTATAGATTCTTCAAATGTGGTTATATAAAAATTGTCACAAAGATACTGGAACATTTTAAAGTTGAAAAATAAATTTGTCAGCGGTGTCGCTTTTTCTAAAGTACCTCAAACTAATCTTTGGCATTTCTCTTCAGCAATTTCTTGTAACTTATTGGTCAACGTTTTAAATTTGTGCTTTATCAAATTCCAGACTGGAGCTCAAACGATGAGCCAATTAAACTTTTTATTTATTTATTTTGATAATTGATTAATCAGTAAGTTAATTTTAAAAAAAGCCACACATTAAGTTTCCAGCCTCTCAATTGTGAATATTTGCTGGTTTTCTTAGTCCTCTATGATAATAAATTGAATATTTTTAGCTTGTAGACTTCTGGTCGGACAAAGACAAGCAATTTAAAGACCTTCACTTTGGGCTTTGGGAAAGGGTGATGGCTATTTTTCACTATTTTCTACACCTATTTCTTGACCAAACGATTACGCGAGAAAATAATTGGCAGATGAATTGATAATGAAAATGATAGTTAATTGCAGCCCTATTATGCACAGACAGCGGGAGAAGTGGCGAGATCAATAGGGGCCCCCAAAGGGTTAATGTCTACTCGCATGTCATGAAACTGTCTTTCTTTCACTGCAACAGGTCAGCACCCAACTGTGGTCTTGTGCACACCTGTTGAAAAAAGTACAACCTCTGTCAGAATTTGAAGTTGCTCCAAATATTTAAAACGTGCCCCAGTTCTTTGATCAAACTTTATTCCATAGCTCATGTACGCTTTTACTTTGTAAAGATGACGCTATTAACTTCCGGGGTTAGTGTGGGGTCTTTAATTACCTTGACTAGTTGTTTCTCTGTGCGTACGTGCAGTGTGGCCTTGGAAGTTTTTTTTTCTTTTCCCCTAACACTATAAAAGGCCCATGGTAGTGTCACATGTTTTATAGTGTTTTTACTATTAATGTGGTCCCTAGAAAAAATCACCAGAAAAGTTACTAAATTAAGGATTGATAACAAAAAAAGAGTACTGCATTTTTGCAAGCATCATAGTAACATGAAATTACATACAGGAAGCTCATATGTTCTTAATGGACACTTAACATGTGACTTCTATGCATTTAATTTGTATAAAACAATAAATGTGACATTATAATATAAATTAATATATTCATAAAATTACTCAGTTATATTTTAAAATAAATGCACTCGCTTCAGATCATTATCGGCATTATCAGAATGTGTTATTCATAAACATCCTCATAATTTTGAAACACGTCAGAGCCAGAGGTGTAATAGATCAGATTATATGTAGCCACAGATAACTCCGTGGGAACACAACACATGCTTCCTGTACTGCCTTGTAGGCGAGACGGGCCTTACACTCTTTCGATAAGTCACTTTATAGTTCCTTGAAACAGATCCTAGCAACCGTACAACGCTGCCTCTCCGATCAGGTTTCCTAGACGCCCCTTGCAACACACACATTCAGCTTGATGAAGACTATCTGGGCCTACTTTCACTCAAGCAGCAACACAGTGTGCCCTCTGCCGTTGTTAATGTATGCATGAGGGGGGGACTCGTCAAACACTGAACTAAACACAATAGGCCTGTGGATGAGTTGGACATACTGGTACTGGAGCAGTGGATTTGGTTCATGTTTGTTATGGAGGGAAAGCAGAAAAAGGTACATTGATTTAATGTAGCTTACTGTCAAATTAAGAGACGGAGGCACTAATTGTTTGAGTGACAAGTTTATGGTGGAAAGTACACAAAATGTTGCTTTTTTACTGTTTCTATATGAGGAAGTTTACACACTTTAATAGCAAGTGCTCCAAAAAGGCTGGACAGTGTATCATCTTTTGAGGTAATAAAAACGGAGAAAACTGTACATTTACATAACTGGTGTCAGTTTGTTTATCGTAATCACCAGCACGATAAATAGGTCATCCATTACTGTAACACAGATACGCCTAACAAAAAGAGCAGCAGTGTGCAGGAGAGATGGGGAAACACCAGGAGTTCTTATAAATAAAGTTTTCATCAACCCTGCACAACATATCAATCTGGTCCTTCTGAGCAAAATGAGTTATCATGCTTGGTTATAACCCCTCCTTGCGTGTTGTTATGGCAGTCTGGGCAACATGTGAGCATTAAAGCTTGGCTGTATCCCATTGTCCTTACTGGGGGAAGAGGTGCTACAGAGTTCACTGTGCATTCTATTGATTGTGATGCTTTTATAAACTATCCACAGTCTAGGTGTTTGTCTTTGTCCTCTATGAAAGGTCAGTGACACAGTTAGTTAGTAAACGCATGGTGTTGCACTTTGTCAGTTTTTTGCTTGTGTTGTTTATAAGTATAAAGGCTGTTGTGAGCCCACAGTTGCTGTCAGTTTCACCAAAAATGTAATTGATTTCTTGGGTTACTTTTCTGCAATAAACTATCATATCTGACGCCTTCAGAATTCTAATAAAATGCATTTTGTAACAGAACTTTTCATTAAGAACCTAAACTCTGCATAGAAATAGTGCATCATGAGTGTCATTAGCTGTTACTCACTCACATCAAATATTTTTATTTTCAAACAGCTCTGCTTTTTCTGATAAAGACGATGTGCAATACATTAATTTTTAAGCAAATAAGAGACTTTGAAAGGCAGATAAATAGAAGTGGGACAAATTGCAAGTTCTTGGCCTGGGACTGAAAACATTTAAGACAAAAGAGACATGAAGTAATGACACTAATATGATAACATGCCAGTCATATGGCTGATGTGTGCGTGTGTGTGTGTCTGTGTGTTTCTCCAAGCAGACCAAGCTTTTGTGACACTGGCCACAAATGACAGCTACGCCAAGGGAGCGATGGTTCTCGGCCAGTCGTTAAGAAACCACAACACGACCAGAAAACTGGTCGCACTCATAGGACCTCATGTCGCAGAACCTTGCAGGTAACGCACATCGCGTCACTCTTTAGCCATTATTCAGATGCAAATGATATCCAGCATACACACTGATGTGAATCATGCCGTCTTGTGTTGTAGAGATGCACTACGCTCCATTTTTGACGAGGTGCTTGTGGTGGACGTTATGGACTCGGGCGACGTGGCTCATCTATCCCTGATGAAGCGTCCGGACCTGGGAGTAACGTTCACCAAACTGCACTGCTGGACCCTCACACACTACAGCAAGTGTGTGTTCATGGACGCAGACACACTGGTGAGAAAAGAACAAACACAGAGGCAATGAAAAATCACATTAGACTTCTTGAACTTTCTGTTTGATAGATAAAAACGGAGCCTATTCTAGATTTTAGATTCCATACAGTGATATAATTGTTCAGCTACATGACAAATGGCATTGAGTTTAAACACCTAAAATGCATGTTTCCGCTACATTTCTGCCTCAGACTTCTGCACTTTTCAGACTATCGTGGAAATATTGATAAATGAAGCTCAATATATCTGAGTAAATAAGTGACATTTATTTTAATGGATTCAGGTGCTGTCAAACATAGATGAACTCTTTGAGAGAGAAGAACTATCTGCGGCGCCAGATCCTGGTTGGCCAGACTGTTTCAACTCCGGGGTGTTCGTCTTCAGGCCGTCCAATGAGACGCATGAGAAGCTGCTCACGTTCTGCGGTGAAAACGGCAGCTTCGACGGTGAGACCCCAGTGTTTTTATCTTTCTTTTTTCTGTCTCTCAAAAGGCTCATTAGACGTGAGTGTTGAAGCTTTAGAGGCCTACCTATCAAGGCAGCCACACACCCCAAACATGCCCCTCCGTAAAGAATATTATGATTCATCCTGAGGGGGACGTGAATGTGTGTACCAAATTTCATGGCTAAGAATATTGGTATTTTAAATGAAAAGTTGGGTGTTTTCCCATAAAACTCCATACAGTCTGTCTTTTTGAAGCCAGCATTTTGTGGTTATTACTAGAGCCCTAGTTACTGGTGCACTGGCATCAATACACTAAAGTTACAGGGACTTGGACTTCCACTTAACTCTCCAACTGTGCAGGATGACGGGTATACGCCCTGGTTGTTGTTGTTGGACAGTGTGAACATTGTGAAAATTAACTGTAGGTGTGATTTGCAACCATTTCTTATGAGAAAAATGTATGTTTGTAGTAGTTCCTGCAACCCCTAGCTCTCTCTCTAGAGACACACTCATACACACTAATCTTAACCCTGACTTGGTCTAAACTTGTCCTCACGCTGCCAGCTCACCCCTGCTCTTTAATGCACTGTGACGTACGTCTGCCGTCTGATTTCGCCACATGTTGTCACACACTGCGTACAGCGTTGTCAACACTCCTCAGTTTCTATTTATACATGTCAGAAAGGACGCACAGTCTGTGGGAATGTCCAGAATGTGTGTGTGTGGTGTTGACCATTCAGGTATGTACTGTAGTGTGTCTGAGAGAGGTCAGATATGGTAAATGTGTAACATGCCAAACCGGAGCTTCTAGCTATCTCTCACTTTGTTCTACTTTAGCCAGAAATGATGTCTAAAACTATTATTCTGTGTGTGTGTGTGTGTGTATGTGTGTGTGTGTGTGTGTGTGTGTGTGTGTGTGTGTGTGTGTGTGTCCCCGCAGGTGGAGATCAGGGGATTCTCAACAGTTTCTTTAACACCTGGGCGACGGCAGATATTTCCAAGCACCTTCCCTTCATCTACAACCTCAGCAGTATCGCCATCTACTCCTACCTGCCAGCTTTCAAACAGTCAGTACACACACACACACATGCAATCAATTCTTGGTGTGTGACTTATAGCCCTGATTCTGTAGCTTTCCTTGTGAAACTTCAGGGTGTTAGGAGGTCACTTCAAAGGTTGTGTGTCTGTGGGTGGGTGTTGAATTACAAGATGCTGCTGAGACTTGGGGCAAGCACAGCACACATTCTGCCACAACCTGCCTCAAAAGAGAGGAGCTACTGTAGCGACACTTGTATACTGTCTGTTTTATTTATTTTCTGTTGAGGAGTTTGGTTCAGTAAGTATCAAAGGACAATTCTGGGTTATTACAGTGCGAGAAGGGAAGATGGCAGCATCACTAAAAAGAAGTCCGATGGGGCAAGAAACCCCTCATACAGGTGGACGGTACAATTAGTATCCAAACTGTTGGTTGTAAACATCAGTCACAGTTTACAGACCAACTTCCCTGTTCAGATTTACCATACTTCCAGTACTTGTGTGCGCACAAGTTTTCCTGTGCAATGAGAGATTATTATAGACATTTTGGATGCACACACTTATGGATTTACCTCCAAATGACATGGTTTAGATAGTCTGGCTAAACTGTTAAACCACTCCTATTTCTTGCCCCATTGGACGTCGTAGTAGCGACATCGCTGTGTTCCTGGGCCCCGTTTCACAAAAACACTGCCTACAGATTGCAAATGGTGGCAGCGTCCCGTTTCACAAATGATTGCCGCTCGCAAATTGCAGATAAATTTGTGAGTCTTACAGTGCTCTTGCATACTCATGCATGGGTCACACAAGTATGGTGTTTTATTTTGATTAGTGAAATGTCTTAAAATCATCACGAGATGAAATTAGTTCATGTTGCAAATTTGGTGAAACAGTTCTTTGGATTTCTGCAAGAACTTTGCGGTTATAATGTTATGACCAATGGAAATGCTGGCCAAACATACAAAAGTAAGACCCAAGTTGAAGTAAACAGGAGTTTTGAAGCTAATTTTCTCTCGCACTCTTTCCTGCCGTCTTGCGTTCTCTTTGCCTGCTGTGTTTTCACAGGTACGGCCGTGACGCCAAGGTGGTGCACTTCCTGGGCAAGGTGAAGCCATGGAACCACTCCTACGATGCTCAGAGGGGCGAGGTCAAAGGCCACTCCCTGTCCCCTGACCTGTGCCAGCTGCACCCCGACTACCTGCTCACGTGGTGGCAGCTGTACGCCAAATCTGTGCTGCCTTTACTGCAGCAGGCCTACGGGGACACGCCCTTCTGCAGCGGCTTCGTAGAGATGAACGAGGAGGTATGTCAGCGGCCATGGTCTTTGTGTGTGTGTGTGTGTGTGTGTGTGTGTGTGTGAAAGAAGAATGTTCGGCTCTAGGTATGGTTGTGGTGGGTATGCGTGTTGAAACATGAATGAGAATGACTTATGAATGTGTGATTAATTGTTGCTTAATCGTCATGTCCTGACTGTGTCAAAACCTCTCATTTCTAGGTGAAATGAGAGGTTTCAGGGACGCATTTAAAATGTGTAAATCTGTCATGGTGTGCAATTACCAAGTGGTGAAAGTGCCATATATTGAAGCTTTTTTTTTTTTTGACTCCCTCTAAAGCTCCAGTTAAAAATGCTGGCTAGTTTTAGTTGCCATAGTAACAAGAGAAAGTCAATTGGTTCCTCATTCCTCAGCACCAATCTGTTGCCAAAAGTTGTTTGTTCCTGCTGGTATTTCCGGTCCTCTGTCGTGTCATGACTGTGTGAGTAGCTTGCTGTGGTAAGTGAAACATGCAGGGCGCCAGCCAGGCCTCCAACAAGTGTTAGAAGTTCCCTCACTGTCTGTTGTAATAGGGCAACAGTGACATAATAAGTCAAAAAAGGACATCTGCCACTACCTGCAGCTTTTCCCAATTGCCTGAAGCTGTGCCATCTTGTTTATACAGGCAAGCACTCTGGCATTGTGGAGAGGTTGCTTTACTGATTGAGCAACCTGACTGAGACCGAGTGGAAATCGGTGAACTTAACTTGCTCACCTTAAATCTGAGTTTAAGAAGTGTACGTACCAGCATGATTTTGGGACATCACAGTGGTCCAATATGCAACTTAGCTTAAAGCTTAAAGTCTCCAGTGCACATACACAGTATGAGTAGGAGACATCTTGTGTCCAGCAGTTAAACTTTTGACCAAACATTATTTGCATATTTATAGATTGTTTTTTTCCGAGGAGTAGAATTTTTAACATTAAACTTTTGAGGAAAAAAAACACAACCCCAAACCATATCAGAAACACATAATTTTTCATACCAGTGTATTTTTGTCATAAAAAGTCAAATTTTTTATTCTAGTTTATCTTGCACTCTTACACTTGTTAATGTGCTCCCTACTCACTACCGCCATTATGTTTCGATTGGTATTGACTTATTGAGTGTACATCTACTGTACTTCACATATACAAACCTTTCTTTTTCTTCATGTTAGGATAAACAGCTTTCATCATCTGAAAAAAACCCTTAACTTTTATCTGCTGCAACTGTGTTGCAAAATGTCATTTATACTTTGACTCTTTTGACGAAACATGTACTGATTGTGTCTTAACGGTAAAAAAGTTCAGCTGAGCATGGCGAAACCAGTCCTTATAAAGTATTGCTCCGATTCCTTTTTAATGATCCATTTCTTCTCTCTCTCTCTGTCACGCAGGTTAAGCTTCATGAGGATGCCAGAGCGCAGCCGGAGGCCTTTTCTCCTCCTCCCAATAAAGTTTCATCAGAGGAGAGGAAGCAGCGCTGGGAAGCGGGCCAGATCGACTACATGGGTGACGACTCCTTCGCCAACATCGAGCGAAAGCTTGACTCTTTCTTGAAGTAGCGGCCGGATGAGGGAGCGTGACGGACAGAGAGAGCACCAGTTAAAGCTCTGTGTGGGTGGAGATTTAAGCCCTGCTCAGCCAATCACAGGGGCTCGATTGACAGGCGACTGGATGAATGCCTCTGTGCAACGTCCGGCCTCACTCCCTGCATCCTGTCAGTGTGTGCGTGAATGACCGAGAGTATAAGTTTGACACAATTCCCATGCACTCTTCTTTTTTCTCTCAAAGGAAAAGTTTGATATTTTGGGAAATGCGTTCATTCGCTTTCATGCCAAGAGTTCGATAAGAAGATTGATACGCCTCACTACAGACATGAGTGGTATAATCTTCTCATCCAACTCTCAGGAAGAACGCGAATAAGCGTGCTTCCCTTTAAAAAAAAACGTCAGACTATTCCTTTGTGTTCTTGTGCATCTGATGGAGATGGATTCATAGTCTTCCTAACGTGGAAATACGTTTAAGGGTTGTTTCTGCACTTTACCACAACTCCTATCCTGCAATAAGTCTCTTTATCTAAACCACTTTGAAGCAGACCTGCAGTGACTGGCTCACTTCCCCCCTTACCGTCTCTCCTGTTCAGCCAGTTATGAAAATCTCGCTTTAATCAGACAGCGTTCACCTCACCAGTAGATCAACATCCCTAATCTGTGCCACTGACACTCACCAGCTCCCTGTGACTTCAGCTTTCTAATGTCTGTTATTGCGTTAGGCCAGGGCCTGATGTGTTGTATTTGCATGGCACGGAGTTAAAACGTGAGTCAGTAGTGAAATACTTCCACACACATCCTAACGTGATGTTGTATGTGCTTGTGTGCTCCAGAGACATCGGTCAACTGTACGCGTTCCCTGCATGTTATGCCCCTGCCAGATCCACATCAGTATATCTTTGTGCCATGTACCGTTTCATCATTTCCTGTCTGTAGTGTTACCAGCTGCCTTATTGCCGCTCACTGTTTACAAAACCTCACTTACTGTAACCGCTGCTAGTAGCACAACAAACTGAACTTTGTTGAGTCCCTCCTTTCCTATTGCCAATACCTCCTTTACTTCACTCCAGCTGTATGCCCTTAAACTAAACTATAACCTGTAGCTCTTAACAATAATAATACCCTCCTCAGTCCATTAAACACACTCCTACAAGAAGCTGGTAAATTTGAGAGACAAGTCCATGTGTGATTTTCTAATCTTGATAGCCTGCTAAATCCTGAATGTGCATGAGTGTGGAAGTGGAAAATAACTGTACTGACATCGGTTAATGCAGGTCTGTCCTGTTCCCCAGCTGTTAACTGTACATCCCTGTTGAAGCGCTAATAAAGAAAAAAAACAAACAAATCACCTTTTATCCATCCTTTCTGTCACGAGTTTCATTTTCTTTTCACTCTTATGTAATATTGATTGGATATAGGGCAGCAAATGAATCGTTTAGTCTATGAAATGACACGAAATGGTGAAAAATGACCATCACATCATGTCTTTAAATGTCTTTTGTCCGTCCGGTGAAATAACAGAAAAGCAGCAAATCCTCATATTTGAAAAGCACTGAGAAAACCACTTAAATTATTAATGGATGATCAAAATTAACTAATTCACTGTTTCATCTCTAATCAGACACTATTAGGTAGAACATAATTTTTCCCTTTAATTTCATGTTTTTGTTAGGAAAACACATGAAAAAGTTAGAAAAGTTCTGAAAGCTGCTCTGTGTCTGGTTAAATACAGGAGCTACAAAATGTACAATATCAGCAGTCTGAATTTCTTTAATCCAGAGATGGTGAAAACAAATCCAACATACAGAACGTCTTAATCTTTGCGGCTGTTAAATTTGGCTTACTGACATTTAAGAGTTAAGCTGCTACAACAAGTGGGTGTTTCTATCCAGTCTTCATCAAAACAAACAGGTCTTACGCATCACAAGTGAACAAACATGAATGTTTGCCAAGTGGTGCATCCTGTAAATGAATCAGTACCAAAACGTTAATCTTACAGTAGAAGTAGAAATAAAACAGAATTTAGAACAAATGAAACTATAAAATAAAAATATAAACTTTTCAAAATTTGAACAAACCGTAGACAATGTGCAAAAATTCTCTGCAACAGTCAAATGTCAGTACAGTTCAGATGTTAATACATCTGCTCAGGTCCACTGTCAGACATCTACAGCTCCATCAGAGCTTTGATGTCATCAATGCGAGATGTTTTCCTGTCAGTGTTTGTGGAGCCAAAAGCCTTCTCCACCAGGTCCTGCTTCTGCCTCTGGATCTTCACCATGCTCTCCTCCACTGAACCTTTCACAATGAACTGCAGCAACATACACACACAATTAAAACATAGAAACAAGCAAAATATTCCAGTTAGTGATCTTTCTCATGTACCTCTCTCTCTCTCTAGTATGAAACTATTGAATTAACCAAATGCCTTTTAATCTAAGAATATAACATATACACATAATAAATCATCTTACATCTGAAGAAATCAATTCAATGACCAGGTACCTGAACATTTTTTGTCTTGCTGACAACAAAAAGTACAAAAACATTCAGCTTCAGTCTTCACACTGTAGAATGGACAGTATAGAACCTGCCAAGGAAAATGTGATGCCTTGCCACAGACAAGAAATGTGTAATACAACAATACAAAACACACACGGAGTCCTAGTTTTCTGACCTTGGTGACGACGACTTTCCTCTTCTGTCCCAGGCGGTGGCAGCGGTCGATACACTGCTCCTCTGTAGCAGGATTCCATGCCTGAAACACACACAGTTGACTGCAAGTGAAAATGCAGTTCATTGTTTTATCATTTAACATCTCCCTGTTTTCCTTTTTTGATCTCATCAATTTAGTTAGTTAGATGATGGCCTAAACAATAGTCATATGGCATTTGCTGTGTGAAATAGCGCTTCTACTCTTTGTCCCTGCTTCCCTTCTTTTTCAATTTTGATGGGTTTTTTTCTTCCATAAAAGTATGAATTTTTAATGATGTTGGCAGAGGTGGTCTATGTTGAAGGCGAGGTGACCCACCTCCACTGTAAAACCCTGCAGGAAATCTTAATCAGTAATAAAATCTGAATACATTCAATACAACTTTGTCCCTGCCTACTGTCAAACTATCCCAATATGGCTAAAGTGCCATAAGAACAATCATAAAAACAGGGAAAAGAAAAGTCAAACCAAAAAAGTGCATGTCTTGACCTGACCTATTTACCCTCTTCACACAACTTAGGAATCATGTTTTAAAATTTCAAGTGCCAGTAAACCTGCAGTGACAACGTAGATCACCAAACTTTTGTATGTGGCCTCGTGCAAAATCCCTTTAGCGTGCACAACCTGACACATAAAATAAGCTGTGGTTGTACAGTACCTGTGAACGGGTACCTGGCTAGAATCAGTACTTACAGGGTCCATGAGGAAAACATAAGAGGCAGCGGTCAAGTTAAGCCCCACCCCTCCAGCTTTGAGTGACAGAAGCATGATGGCAGGGCTGTGGGCTGCAGAGCTCTGAAACTCCTGGATGACCCGAGTCCTCCTCTTTTGGCTCATGGTGCCGTCCAAACGCACAAAACTGAAACCGTGCTCTCTGGTAAAGAGGAGAGAGGCAAGAGACAAGTCATAAAATAACAAAACAGACAAATTAATTAAATCTCGAAATGATCTACTTAAGAGCTGCTGGTGCACCACTAACAGATCTCTGGGCCTCTAAAAATCCTGAACTTCTCCGTGAATGTGTGTTTTACCTGAGTGGAATCTCCAGTATGGTGAGGAAGCGTGTAAACTGAGAGACGACCACACACTTAATGCTGCCGTCTTCACATCGCAGCCTGAGCAGGTTTCCCATCAGCGCCTGCACCTGCAGAGACAAAAACAGACTTCAAAGTAGGAACAACACGGCTCAGAAGAGCTTCTCAATGGGTAATATGGTGAGACTCTTAGTCATTCCAATACACCTCATACTTAAGGCCTTTAGGAGTTGGCTGTTAACTTAATCCAGCTAAGTTTGGAATGATGGAATTCAAGGCAATTTTGTATTTTTCACTAAGATCTTAAAAAAAGAATATTAAAGAAATGAATGTAAGAGAAGACTAAAATGATATGTAGGCAACTTGAAGTTTTGCACAGCACCAGAACATCTTGCAGAAGTCCAACTCAAGCACATTTCCTTTTATGGTTTAAATAAATAGCATCCTGCATTTTTTAATGATCTACAGAGTGATTTTACTATTTTTATCCCAGGCTGATTGTGCAGCGTCAGTATGTGCAGTGTACCTTCGAGCTTGTCCTCCACTTCTCAGAGTTTATACTGTTCTCTTCCTCCACTTCCTCCTGTGGAAATTGCACCAGTTCACTGGACTTGATCTCACTTCGACAGAGAGGACAGCGTGCCACTTGCTACACACACACACACACACACACACACACACACACAAACACACACACACACACACACACACACACACACACACACACACACAGAGCATAGGGAAAAAGATGGATCTGTTAATGATTAGCGGCAAAATAATTTACTGCACAGTAGTGAAAACTTGCCTTTTAAGTTAACTGTCAAATGAGAATTAAATTACAAACCCCCAGCACAAGTACCTGCTCAGTGCTGATAACCTGGGCGATGCAGGGCTGGCAGTAAACGTGGGCACAGTGTGTAATGACAGGCAGACGGACCGAGTCCAGACACACAGAGCACTCCTCGTCAGAGCCGCTGGCCAACACCAAGCGCAGCTTCTCTATCAGACGCTCCCGCAGCTCTGCAGGTGTCGCTGCAGCACCTACAGACAAAATATTTGATAAAGTTATGATGACAAGAAAGAAATCTTTCTTAAACATGTATTGAGTCCGTAGCTACAATTGAGGACACCGACGCAAGATCCTTCATTTTGGGAAATTTGGGGTTTCATAATCACACGAAAAGGAGTTTATATTCTAAGATTACACACATTACACATGATGGGTTGGAATCACATTGTCACCTCACAGTCTATACGCTCATAAAACAGGGTAAAGTGCATTTTACTGGGCACTGGTTCAGTAATTGGAATCAGCCCCAAAAGCCTGACCGAGTATCCATAAGTCTTACAGTGTAGAGAGGGAAAGCAGGTAAAAGAGTACAAGAAAAACAGAGTGTAAGGATAAATTAGAAACACATTTGCAGATGCAGTGCAAATGATGATGAGAAAGAGAGAGGAATAGCAATAGAGTGTAGGAAGGTGGAGAAAGAAAAAAAAGAAAAAGCATTATGAAAAGTTGTAAAGTATTGGGAGAAGGGCTTTTTGCACAGCAGGGATTTTCACTTGCCATAGCAGGAAAAGCACAGGTAATCAATAACACTGATTACACATAACTGTCTATTGTGCAAAAGGCCTAGAAAATGTGATATTGCACCACCCAAAAAGCTACAAATTACAACCGCTTTGCACCCATAGTGCACCCACACAGGTGTTTTCCATTATTTTGACTGATTGGACCTCAGGGCTGTGTGAGCATGAAGAGAAAATGCTCTCAGTAAACTGTCTCCCTGAGTCTCACGATGGCTTACAGCAGGACAATTTACACATCAATGGCAGCAGGTCACATGCTTCACAACAAACTGTAAACTCAGAAAATCCCTGCATAGATTCAACCAGCATTAATCTGAAAGAAGTCTAATCGGCCAGAAAAGCCAGAAAAAAAAACTCAAGTGGTGTGCTGGACATTGAACACACAGCAAACTGTCCATACACTGTACATATCAGGATATAACTATTTAAACAGCAATCCCTGAACTGAAAACCTCAAGAGAAACTGATCCTGCAAACGGCCCAGAAGTGAACCTGGGTATCAGAATTGATTTTTAAATAAAAAGCATAATATATCAACCAAATAAATAAATCATTCGAAATCTCCAGAAAGCCTGTTTGCATATCAAGTGACTATGGTTCATAAGCAATATTTCACTTTGTCACATTAATCTCATATCATACTGCAGGTTTTACCCAGATCTGAGGATGTCTTTGCCAGCAGATCAGGGTGGCAGCAGAGCTGTCGAAGTCTCATCAGGATGGCCAACACATCAGCATAATTCCTCAAGACTGTCCCTTCAGCTACATATCTACACACACACACACACACACACACAGTTATGACAACTTCAACACGGCAATATGTAACAGTTTATAGTAAAAAAAAAAAAAACCATTGCTGTAACATCTAATGTACATCCATCAACAGCTTTAAGTTCTGTCAAAATGGCCTTACATACTAACTAACTCTTTATTTGTTGCTGATCAGTTTTATCATGTAGGTTGATTTATGCAAACACATAC
Source organism: Macquaria australasica (assembly GCA_005408345.1). Classification (NCBI taxonomy): domain Eukaryota; kingdom Metazoa; phylum Chordata; class Actinopteri; order Centrarchiformes; family Percichthyidae; genus Macquaria; species Macquaria australasica. Next base: position 114,603 of record SEMN01000966.1, on the reverse strand, counting down.
CTGCTGATGGTGTTTTTACCCTCACTGCGTGCCAGCTCGTACTCCTCTCTCTCCTGCTGGCTCAGCTCGACCTGCTCCACACATACCGTCTTCTCAGGCAGGGACACCAGGGGGCGCCCATTCACCTCACTGCTCTTGGTCCGCCGCAGGGTGATGCACTTCACCAGGGTCTGAAGGTTCCTGCGCAGAGTTTCAATTGCCTGAGTTTATTAATATCTGATGTGTGCTTTTCAGTAGTATAATATTACAAATGCTTGAACATTAGCCAAAATTACAAACTTTCATCTAACACTCACTCAGATTGCTACACTGGGGATAGTTTCAGGCATGTGATTGGCAAAGGACAAAAAAAAGCAGGAAACTATACAGAATGCAGAGGATATAATGTATCTGTGAGCACTCACTGCAGGCCGGCCCGGTCTCCTTGAGTAACGGGTCTCTGGATCACTCGGTTCCACCACTCTCTCACATCGAAGGGCTTCAGACGCAGGAAGGCCAGCAGCATCCACAGGTCCTTCACACTGTTCTGGATAGGAGTACCTGGAAGGATGGAAGAATGAACACAAACATTTAACGACTGCCTAAATACTGAGACTATATCTGTGTGTACTTGATTATGTCCTTCAAATAGTCGGTCGGTATTCGTATTCATGGTGGACACTATGGATAAAAGTACTATTGTGATATTATCTCATTATCTCGAAACTGATATGTTACGATATTTACTTAAGTTTTCAAAATCACATGGTAAGAGGTTAAACTAATGTTCAACCCACTGAGTCAAAAAGGTTTAGTACAAAAATTGAATTAAAAAATAAAAAAGTTAATAAAATCTTTCTTTTAGACATGACATGACGAAGAGACGACTAATAATAATAAATTATTTTGTGTATTTATATGTTGGACTATCTGTGTGTGCGCGAGCGTGTGTGTCAAGGGTGCAGATATACCTGACAAAATCCAGCGCCGCTGAGCTTTTAGTTCGAGCACAGCCTTACTCATCTGTGCATTGGGGTTTCTTATGATGTGTCCTTCGTCCAGCACAACCCTCAGCCAATTGATCCCATGGAGGGGACTCTCATTCTGAAAGGGAAACAAACACATTATATTTGTTATTAAAAGAGAAGCAAATGATCTCTACATATGAAGTGCACATCTCTCAACTGAATATTGACATGAATGAAACACACAGTCCAGGTTCAGGACAGACATTCATTTGCCACCATTAGAGGATTTTGCACAGTTTGCACCACCATATTAAATTTGTCTCCCATGTTTTCTTTTCTGCGTGAACACCGTGGCTCAAATTACAGCTCCAGATATACATGTGACCCGTCTGGAGTGTACTCACCCCAAAGTCGGCAGAGAGGACGTTATAGGTGGTGATCACCACGTCCTGAGAGGACAAAAACTTCTTGCTCCTGTTGCGATCTGAGCCGTAATACAGATACACGTTTAGCTTCACGTTAGCACGCACATGCTGCTCAAACTGGTCCTGCATGCACACACAAACACACACACAAAGAAAGGACAGAGGAAGGAAACATACACATGCTAACTTCAGGGATGGAAAGGTAGTTTACAAAATGACAAACATAGCTTGATTTCCTACAGCATGTAAAATGTAAAAAAAGGAGCCTTTTTTGAAAATGCTGGTCATATATTATCTTTTACTTGCTGTTCAATGTAATTGTATGCAGTTTTTGTTTTTACCAGGAGCAGCAAACAAGCTTCCCTTTCACTTTACCCACCTATACTTGTCACCAAGCTAATTAGAGGACAGTTTTGTTGTGTAAGGCTACATTCCTACCAGCCAGTTGCTGAGCACAGAGAGCGGGGAGATGATGAGAGTCGCTGTAGCTGATAAATCATCTGCACTTTCAGCGATGGAGGATTCCACACCTGCACATACAAAAAGAGTACACAAACTTCTCCAATATCACTACATACAACATTTTTTCCTGCTAAATTAATAAAGTATGTGAAACAGAAAATGGCAGGTAAACATATACTGTTAAAACTCACTCAGTGTGGAAGTGGCCTTCTTGGCAGTTTTCTTCTTCTTTGAGCCTGTATCTGACGCTGAGCCACTCAGTGCTGCAGCAAAGTCCACGTCCTCCAGCAATACTGGGGCCTCTGCACAGTAAGCATACAGATGAATGATTTAGTTGCTGGTGATTATGATGTTACACAAGCCAAACAACAGCACTGAGTAATGCAAACACAAAAAAGAAAAAGAAAATAAGAAAATCCACTGGTCTTTTCAAGAAGGTTCCCTGTCAACCTATGTCACGTAGTGCCTTAAAAATGCACGTATTTTGACAAATACAAAGTTTACTGGGCTGTTACCTTTACTGGGCTTTCGCTTGGTGGCCTTCGTCTTTCCTTTGCTCGTACCTGTATGCGCAGAAGTCAGGTAAAAACGTATGTAAGCCACAAAATCCATGGAAGAAGACAAACACGCAAAAACAGCATTAACAGACATTTAAAAGTTAAATATATATATATATATATATATATATATATATATATATATATATATATATATATATAGAGAGAGAGAGAGAGAGAGAGAGAGAGATGACAATCAATTCTTACTTTTATCTGACTTGTCCACTATCTCCACTACATCTGGCGAATCAACAGAAAGCACCTCCACCTGAGGACTGAACCACACAGGAGCACATCAGATTATGTAAGAGGAAACTTAACTGATTCCTGTGAAGAAATTAAGTCACTGGAATAAATGACAGAGAACAAAGTGAAGCCACTTATGGCCCCAAATATTATTACATTTTCCAGAACCGGTGTGCATGTGTGACGTATAGACAGGCAGAAAAATGTATGGAAATATGTCCAGATGCAGTAATTTGCATTCTTACCTTTACACATGATAACATTATGCAGTGACAATATAATGTGAGCATGCCAAATTCAATTAAATCCCACTTACAGGTCTGAGCATAGAGAACCAGCTGCTGCATCACTCACTCCTGCTCTATTGCCTGCACTGCTGCTTCCTGAAACAAAAAAGACCACATCATCTCTGCTGTTAGTGCTCTTTTTCTGGGCATTTCCCCACACACTCAAAAAGAGAGATACAGGAAGACCCCCCCCCCCCCCACACACACACACAGGCAAATCTGCAGCAGCCAATTTAGAGTAAGTTGACAGTACCTTCCAGTTTGGAGGCCATCTGTGGTTTAGTTTTGGCTTTCATAGGTGAAGACTGCTCCTCCTACACACATGTAAACAAACACTTTGATGGCTGAACACTTGCACTGCATATTGATTGAAAAGGACACATTCACACACAGCTACACGTACACATTTCTCCACAGGCAGAGGCTTTCCTTTGTGGAAGTTTGTGAGAATCAGAGCGATGGTTGTCAGAGTTTTTCCCTGAAAAACAACAAACAGGGGCTTTAGCGTCAATTCTTATCTGCTTAGATAGCAGCAGGTTGAAGCCTGTTATTGTGGTAAATGCTCTGACGGCTGTCTTTTTAGCTTTCCTTCTTTTAACTGGAGAAAACATCATGTTAACCAGCCTGAATTTGGAGATTTCATAATACAATTTCCATATTTGTGACCAACATCACATCATGAGTTACTGTATAAATCAACTTGCCATTCACCCATTTTAACAGTAATGATATTACATCCCATGACAGTCTAAAGGTAACACATTTAGCATGTGTGCAGTCAGATGTGTGAAATGTGTGTGTGTTTGTGTTTGTGTGTGTGTGTGTTACTCACCAGTCCCATGTCATCTGCCAGTATTCCCCCACGAACTCTCTCTGGTATCTCTTTGGCAGAGAAACATGTGAGGCTGTTATAGTACAGCTCGCCTCTCTTCTCCCAGAAGGGTGGCAGCACGGATTTGTTTTCTCGAGCACACATCCAGGACAGCGCCTGCTTCTGGTGAAGCAGGAGAGGAGTACCCACACACTGCAGAGAAAGGGAGCTGCATGTTCACATTAAAGCTGCACTAAGACAGTGATAGAAATACACAGCAGCAGCAACAAGTATTTTTCTGGGTGCAAGAAGGTGACAACTGCAACAAGAAAGAGAAGGTAGAAAGGAAGAAGTATATTCAAGTCCAAAAAATGTATGGTTTAGCCGATGCCAATTTCTAAACACACCTCGACTGCTTCTTTCTCTCCATCTTTACTCTCCATCAAGTCCTCAAAAAGGTTGTCAAATGCATTCTTCAGCTGGAAGAAAAAAAAGAATCATCAGCATTTCCGGCTGCAGACGACACGGACATGATTCAGTTTATTTAGTTTTAATACAACAGTTGAGTAAATCTAAGAAGTAAGTGAGTAAGAAAGGTAAGTAAGTAAGAAAGAGGATGTTAAATCAGAATCTACAGTCAAAAACGGACAGGTAAGGAAGAGAACTTTGCTCTGCGATTTTCCTCGGCAGACCAAAACAAACGCAAAGCTTACATTTTTGCTTTAATTAATGCCAAATGTTGAGTTGAATGTTGTATACACGTCGTGCTATATTTTTAATATTACATAAACTAAATTTAAAGTAGATTACCTCCTCTGCACTTAGTGGGATGCTCAAACCTTTTTTAGATGGCAATGCACCTTGACTGTTATATGAATTCTGATTTGCACCTGAAATCAAACACACACACACAATTAACAGTGAAGTTACTGACAATGAATGAAAACTGACATTTTTAATGCAACAACGTGAGTTACATGGATAAATGTCAGAGGTGGCAATCATGAGGAAAGTGGGATCGGACGGTTGAGTGTGTTTGTGTTTGTACCTGTGGCTTTGCTTCCACCTGTGTTCAGTTTATACCCGCGACGTGCCATGGCTTCAATCACAGCATTTTTGTTCTCTTCCTTCCCCCAGAAGGACAGCATCACTGGCATGGTGAACGGGTTTTTCGTCCCCGAGTGTACCACCCTGGCACAGCAACAAGACGACAGGATTTGTAGGGTAACAATCCTGAAGATGCTGAGAAAAATCACATTCTGACATCCAACATGTCAGCAGGGACACTGACAGGCCAATAAGGATCTACTCACCCCTCTACTTTAGCCAAATTGTTGTCCATGACGTAGGCCATAGCTGCTGCCAGCTCCCGCTTAATGTGACCCACTTGGTTGCCATAAATGTTGGCGACCATCACTGAATTGCAGTCGTATGGATTCTGAGGCTGCCGCACTAAACCGACCATTTCCCCTTGATTCACCTGTCCAGAGAGTAAAACACAGATGATTTGAAGGTTTCTCAACTCATATCTGCACTATGTGGCAGTTCTGTTTTGTCCCCTTTGTAAATCAGTGCACTAGAGGAACAAAGGTGACCCTGATTGATCCTCACCACCCCTGTGTAATATCTGAGGCCGACCACAGTGCCCTGCAGGTGGCCAAACAGCACGCTGCCATCTGCGTCCGGCTCCTCAGAAGCGGCAGCTCTGATGGCCTGGGAGAGAGTCTCTGCGCTGGTCTCACGGCGGTCTGTGAAGAGGTCCACCTCGCTGAACCTGTCCCAACCGAACCTCCACCGGCGGGAAAACATGACAACTGGAGCACACACGGAGACACGCAGAACCACATCCACAAACAGACAAAAATAAGGAGACACGTTTTGACAGGGACAGCAGAGAGCTTCAACTGACACCATGACCCACAAAAGGCTGTCCACCGGGTGCGAAGAGATGGGGATGCAGGCTGTAACTACAGGGAAAGCTGAACCAGGTCCGGGACTTCTTAACTAACGGAATGGGTTTAAAAGCAGGGAACTAGCATACACGTATTCCTACAAGGAAGTAAATGTTGCTGGACAGCAAAGCAAGCAAGCCCAAACGTCTGACCCATGTCTCTCTGCCGGTTTAATTAGTCACGGATACGGCGCACTTGTCGCTTCATTAACGTGACATAACCGTTAAGATAACGTAACTTAGCCTAATGTTAGCTAATTAAAGAAAACTACATCAGCGTTGTCGCTGTTAATGAGCTACATGTTTAGCGTTAATCCAAACGGTAGCGTTATCTTGTCTAGTAACGTGTCTATATAAATAATTACAGAGTGTGTGATTTATCTGTAATTAACAATTTCGTACTATTTTTCTTACCCTCGGTGGTCGTCGCCTGCTTGACGACGTTTGGGCTACTTCCTGTAGTAACCTTCAAAATAAATCATTTTATTTTGTAACTACAAAGTGTTTGTCTTCACATTTCTATAAAGTCTAATATATATAAATATACATAAATGTAGTGAAATGTAGTCACTGATATCATTTATAAAAAAATTTTTATAAATAGCTGCATTGGCCACCCTATAGTGAGCAACTCTAACGACTCAGACACTGAAACTGGTTAAAATTACTTAATTACTTAATTACTCAAGACTCTTCTATCATGCCTGGTATGAGTTGGGTGTTGAATTGAGAGTGAGTGAGAACTTCCTTTCCTTTGGTATATCATCATTATGAATATTTACAGGTGAAAACGTTTAAATGTGTTTTTTTAAAACATGTTTTATAGGGACTTTGTTAATGTGACAGCTCAATATTGCATTACAATTTGTATCCGGTATATTGTATTAAATATATCCAATTGAGATCTGTTATTAGCTTTTGCTGGCTAAAAAGCCCATTTTCAGAAGAATGTGATTTATTGTTCAGTTGATCGACAGAAAATAACTTGGCAATAATCAATCGATGAAGTGTTTGAGATATTTGTGAAGCAAAAAGGCAAAACCTTTGCTGCTTCCAGCTTTCAAGTGTGCTTTTCTCAGTTTTACATCATTCTAAATTGAATATTTTATTTGGTTTCTGACTGTTAGTCGGTCACCTTGGGCTCTGGGAAACTGTGATCTGTGTTTTTCACTATTTAATCAAGAAAATAACCAGTAGATTAATCAATAATGAAAGTTATCGTTTGTTGCAGCCCCTAATGCTGACTTTATAAAAACCTATATATTGCTATGCACTGTAGATCACTAGACTATGCAGAGATTTCGCAGTGCACAGAGGCAGCTGCGTTTAACGCGCCCTTTGCGTTTTGCCCAATGAGCGCTACGGAAGCCGGCAAGTTCCGAGTCCCCGGTCTGTTTCTACGACGTTCCGCTTCCTCTCCGCCAGGCTCCTCCCCGGCCAAGCAGAGAGCCAGGCTGAGGTTACTCGGGGTGGGGGAAAAAAGAGACAGAAATAAAGAGAGAGAGTGTGTGTGTGTGTGTGTGTGATAAAAGACGATATCGTTTTTCAGATCCCCAGGGAAGTTTGTGAACTCTCAGCGTCAAATCTGGGCTTTAAACGGACTGAAAGTCAGCAGAGACGGGGCGGAGTTTCGGGAGTTTGGCCGGAGTGCAGTTGATATTTTTGCGGTTGACAGCAACTGGTGAGTTTAGATTTGGTCATTCAGCAGAGTCAGTCAACCACTGTTACAATCAAGTTGCTTATTCCGTAGTAGTTTGGTTACTACTAACCTTATTTTGGCACAGGAAGCATTCAGACTGAATTCTTCCATAAGTGTTGAGGAGAGACTCTTTCTGTCTCATACGGGGATAAAAATAAAGTACAGCAGGCAAGAGATCCAGATCCTAGTGTTAGAGGGATTTGTGGCTTTCTTGCTTTTTAATTTAAACCAAAGTAATAACAGTCTAAAGGCACAGTATAGTATTGTAATAACACGTGAGGTTAATACAAAACATCTGCAATAACAGCCAATTGAGTCTGCTCTACTTCACTCAAATGGGCCTTTTAAATATCTTACCAGCAGTTCATAAGCCGGTTTAATAACATGTAATTGAACCTCAAGTTGGCCTACAGTGTGTTCTGCACAACAATGTACAGCATACATACAGTATAACGTAGGCGACAGTACATTTCTGTTTATGTTTTCATTGTGGTTTATTTGATATTTTTCAGCTCAGGGTTTGAGTTTTAAACAGCATTTACACCTTCATGTAGGGAGATAACAGAAAATATATTGGAACAATGTGGGTTACACTGGGAGTTTTGTAAAATCTTGACTATGGCCTTGCCTGCAGACGCTACACATGAGTGCACAAATCTGTGACTGTGACTCCTCAGTCCAGACTGGTAATCCTGCAGGTACACTGAAGAACCAGTCATTCATGCACTAGACCCTGAAACTAACAGGCTTTTGACTGTAAGTCCCGAGGCTAGTTTTGTACCCGGTCCAAATTGTAGAGTTGAGTTCTGACAGTGACCTGGGACTTCAGGTTGCCAGGTTGGTGATTTGATTCGTCAGAGTGTTGACACAGGGGTGAGGCGGCTGTTTGAATAACAGGATAAGGTGTTCAGTGTGGGTGTGCAGCTGGGCAGTTTGTTTACGCTTCATTCTCTGCCAGACCAATAATCAGTGAAGTTACTGTAGGAGGTAGTGAGCTCAGACAGAGTGTGTGTGCTCATATAGCACATATGTGTGTGGTTTTTTTGTCTGTCTGTGTGTTATCTGTATGTTTCTGTGTTAGTGAATGAAAGGGAGTAAAGGTGGGTAGAGTGTGTGCGTGTGTTTATGAGTGTGTGTGTGTGTCGGCTTCATCACACCTTCCAGGAAGTCCTCCTCAGAATTTCCTTTTATAGAAGCTGAATACAAAAGGCTTGCTGTCTGCTTCCTGTAAACAGCTCGGCGGCTGTGTTTGCTGCGCTCTGGTTGGCCGGCCTCTGGGGCTCGGGGAGTTCCAGGATGAGGAAGTGGGCTTCCCTTGATGGCGGCCAGCCACGGGGAATAGAAAGTGCTCTACTGCGGCCAGAGAGCGGAGAATGAGGAATAGAAATGGCAAATGGCAGAGGAATGTGACAGGCTCTGAGGCACAGCGATGATGAAAAGAGAGCTTCTGTGAACTGACAGCAGATGAGAGATGCAGTTGGCTGCTGTCTGGATGTAAAATGGTCTGTGTGGTAACCAAGCGGTGCAGAGTAGGAGGGAAGAAATTAGAACAAATAAAAGCATAGAGACAGGAATGTGACAGAAAAGTGCAGCCTGCGATTGCAAAGGAACATATCCACATCAGTAGAGCTGAAACGATTAATCAATAAATCAGTTAGTTGATCGACAGAAAAAATAACCAACAACAGTTTTGAGTGACTTTTTAAGCAAAAATGCCAAACACGTGCTGGTTCCAGCTTCTTAAATGTGAGAATTGTTTTCTTTTCTCTGTTTTATATCATTGAAAATTCACTCTTTGGATTTGGTTGTGTTTTCACTCTCACTCTGTTCATTTTCTTGTGAGCACTCTATGTCTTGCTGGCCCCCAGGTTGGGAGCCACAGCATTTCTCTATCGCATATCATTATAGTTATAATGACATGAAATAGAGAACAGCTGTTGCTGCTGTTGGCATTTCTCTAACTAGCAAATCTTTGGTGTTTGTTTTTGATAAATGACTTACATGATCGACATTTTCTGTTGATATGGACAAATCATTTGCAGCAGTAATAGGGAGTGTGCAATTATACAAACACACAAGCAAGTATAGCCTGCGGTGCTGATGTGTGCACCTGCCTGCTCCCCTCAAAAGTTGTTTCTGCTGCGCCCAGTAAGCTTAGCTCGAAGCTACATAAAAGATGTTCAAGTGCTCACAATGGAGCCCCTGTTGGCACGGGCAGTGTGTGTTTTAGGGCAGGGAATGAGGAGGAGCCTTGTGTGTGTGTGTGTGTGTGTGTGTGTGTGTGTGCGTGAGTGAGATGAACAGGAGAACACGCCCAGCCCTACAGAAATGGAATTCCTACTGAGAGACAACTTGTCTAAGCCTGGCCAGCCAGCACCCAACACACACACACACACACACACACACACTCTGACTTTGAAAATGCACATTAAGGCTGGACTGGGTCTAATTTTATCCTGCCGGGGCAAGAATACACTTGTCCCATCCAGGATCGTTGAGGAATGAGGCAGCCTGCTAAGACCTGCCCTGAGAAGGCTGAAAAGAGAGAAAGAGGGGTAAGGGAGCATTGAGAGCCAAGTAGACACATGAGCACTAGAGAACGAGCTGAACACACCTGCAGGGAATACAACAGTTTTCATTGTTTAACTGGTCTTCTGTAAGGCGCAGAAGAGGAAACAAACAGGTGAGTACTTAGGCACTGAAAAGACGTTTGGGGGCGTAAAGAGAGTTAGGGGAGTGTCTCACTCTCTGTAGGTGGACTGGCTCATTGGGTTGTGTTTTTATAATGATGTGACTCTTGCAACATTGGAAAATTTGAAGTTTAAGATCAGTTTACGTGATCTAAGGTGTGACAGGCCCCAACAGCCATCTGTGTGATTACAAATGATTGCACGGTAGAGTCAGTAGCAGTGATAGCTGGGATAGCTTCCATCACAAAGCGTCAGATGCAGAGTACAATGAATGTTTCAGAAATAATGCAGGGAGGAGAATGATTTAGCCTTGAGTCAGGTTAGTGTCTCCAGCTTGTGGCCCGAGGACTCGGTTATTACACGGGACAAATCAGCTTGTCTGAAATGGCTTTTCCGATAACCTCAAAGGCCTAATGTTGTGTGTGTTGGTTAATGTGTTCTGGAAAGCAGTCTGTATCAAGATATCTTCACAGGTGGAGCCTGATTTCATAGATTTTATGGCGTTTTGTATCAAAGGTGAGTCCGGTCGGCAGAGCTGTTGCAGGAGGAGGGATTTCTGTGTGAAAAAGAGGTCATAGGCATACCTAACTGAGCCCCGTCTGTTATACGGGATAAATACGCGCTGTGTCATCCGCGGGCAGACACAGGAAGTGAGGAAACCTTTGTTTGCTTCCTGTTTCCTGTCTGTGATGTCACCAAGAATACAGGCTGCAGCTCAGAGACGATCAAACTGCTCGCTCTGCAAGACTGAAAGGTAGGCTTTGGGTTGAGAGTTGTGTGTATGTGTGTGTGTGTGTGTGTGTGCATGTGTATTTCTCTGTGTGCGCGTGTGTGTCTACAATCTCAGTTTTCACCATATTTGGGTAATGGATAACACTCAGAGTGTCTGCCAGTGGTGGTAGAAGTGGTCCAATCAAGAACTAATACAACAATGTTAAAATATCTCCATTATAAGTAAAAGTCCTTCATTTCATTTCAAGTCAAACTTAAATAATAGCATAGGAGTATTATCCTATGATTGATATATTATTATATATGTGACATTATTAGGTTATTAATACTGATGCATCAATAACTAAGTAACATGTTAGTGTTCCCAACCTAGGGGTCGGGCCCCCTCCAAAGGGTCACAAGAAAAATCTGAGGGGTCATGAGATGATTAATGGGAGAGGAAAGAAGAAAAACAAAGTTCTGCTACACAAATTTGTATTTTCTTTTAAAACTCTTTTCAGATCTGTGCTTTTTATTTTTATTTTTTGTATCTCTTTGGGCCTCAAAAAGTTGTCTCTTTGGAACTGCGAACAACTGAAGGACATCTGAAATGTGACGAGGGGACCCTAGACGCTGCTTTTTCGTAACGGATGACAAGCCGTTGGAAACCACTGGTTTAATCTATAACACTCATTGTATTTTATAAGCTTATCATATGTTGTTTCATGCAAAGTCATAATCTGAAAAGTAGCTAGTAACTACCTTTCAAATAAATAGGAGTAAAAAGTTGAATATTTCCCTCTGAAATGTAGCGCAGTAGAAGTATTAAGTAGCATGAAATGGAAATACTAGAGTCAAGTACAAGTACTTCAAAATTGCACTTAAGTACAGTACTTGACTGCTTCTGAGGTTTCACACTACCTAGCTCAGTTCTCCTTTATCCTGAGCTGTTCTCTCCCTTTAACTCCAGCTGTCATACCATTCTCACTCACCCACTCACTCGAAGACACGCTTCTCTCTCTCTCTGCCTCCTTTCCTTCCTCATTCATTTGTAGCAGTGAACGAGACCCAACACGTCACTTTGCCCGTTCAGCGTTGCTTCCTGTTCTCACTCTCTGTTCCCTTCGCTCCAACAGTCGGTGCTGGTCCACAGATTGTGGCATGGATGGACTAGTTAGGTCTGCGTGAGTTTTTCTTAACTTGTTGTTCAGTTGTTTCTTTCTCTGTGTCATGTAAGTAGGCTAAGCTCTACTTGATTTGCAGCCGTTTCTCAGTAGCATGCTTGGCTAACGTGTAAGGCTAGCGTTGTGAAATGTAAAAAAAAGAAATCCAAAAAAACAGGAAGAAGTGAACCAGTGATTGAGCGAGCAGCAGACTTACTGTATTTCTTGTATGCATTGTCATTTGTGCATGTCATCCTGTCTGTGCAGGTGTACGTGTGTGTAGATGTGTGACAGCGGAGTGTGTGAGGACAAGCCCCCAGCCCCCCCTGTCAGGATGAGCAGCCAAGGAGGAGGACCCAAGGACTCCCAGTCAGCCAATCACAGCTCTCGGCCGCTGCCGTCTGTACCGGAGGAGAAGAGGTCCAGAAACAAGATCATCTCCATGTTTGCCTCTGAGAAAGGTGAGAGCTGTGCAGAATACACACACAGACGTAGACACACATACAGTAAAAACACGTGGGCTGCATTCGAAACCGCATAGTATACTAGCAGTACAATTCTTATTTGGCCAAAATGTAGCATGTAACATGCAGTATGCAAACAAAAGCAAAATCAGTAGTATGCCAAAAATACCCGGATGTCGTACTGAGTTGGAAAAAATCTCCAGTATGCATCGAGCCAGTCTACCTCGCCTACTGTGTCCCATAACGCAAAGCGCTGGCGCTTACTTCTGCTTTCCAAAAACAGAAACCTAGCATACTGCTAAATAAATCGATTAGACAGTTTTATACTGCAAACTACTGTAAAAAGAAGTATGTAGTACATACTGCATATTGCTCGTCAGTAGTATGCAGCAGGTGGTTTCGAATACAGCCATGCATTGCAGTGGATGACCAACACACTGACGCCTTGACCTTTACCTGCAGGAGGCAGGAAGAAGGACCGGGACAAGGACAGGCCTGAGATCTCCTCCCCCTCAGACTTTGAGCACACCATCCATGTGGGTTTTGATGCTGTCACTGGAGAGTTCACTGTAAGTATCTAACCTTAATACTGTTCAATGTGCTTGTTTATATTTGTGACATTTTACAGACCAGAATTTGGGTTGCACCAGCTATTCGTAAATCCATCGCCAAGTTTGTGTGTAAAGTCTTTCCTAAGGTTCCTAGTAACTACTTACTAGTTTAAAACTAGTGATTTACTAACTTGTGTCTACTCATCTAACTCTCGGCAAGCTGGCAAGGCGTATTTCCCAAAGGGTAGAACTATTCCTTTAAGAAATGTCTCATCTAGTAAAGACTCAAGTTATGTGTTCATTTTTGCTCGGAAACCTCTAGAACTCTGTTTAATCAAAAGAATCAAATTTAAACAGGAAGTCGCTGTAGCAGTAGCACCGAAATCTGTAACATAACTGCAAAAAACAAACTGGTTTAAGGGTCAAAACAGTCTATTAAAATTAACCGTCAATCCTTTGTAAATGTAGGTATGACTATCCATTTATGCTAACTTAGCTGACGCAATTTGGTCATTAAGTCTAACGTTTAGTGATTTGATGTACAGTATTGTACATTGTGTGAATATTTAGTAAGAACTAATCTCTACATAAGAACTAGTTTGCGTAGTGCAGCCCATTCAATTTAGTGATGTGTAAATCTCCACTTAGTAAACACTTGTGTTACAAGCAGGCTAAGTTTGAAAAACTGGTGCAACAGGCTTCAGATGACTAATGATTCACTGCCAAACAAGATCATTGTTAGACTGGGAGCTGCAGTTGTCATATTAGTAAATCCAGCAAGAGCAACATCAGCATACCTATGTGATTCAAAAGACCCTTTCAGACGTGCAGCTTTACCCAGAAATCTTCTTCTGGAATCAGTCTGATGATTCCCTGAAGACACAGAGAAAGTCCCTGGAATTTCCTTTTGTGTTGCTGTAAGATTTCTGGGTCAGGCAAGCAAACTGAAAGCTATAAGTTAGTAAATTGGTAATAAAAAAAGGTGGGAGTTTTTATGTTGGGATATTGGATGGACTCCCAGATATGACCTGTGTTCACAGTGTGTTATTTTTGTTTTGTTTGTTTTATGGGTATATGTTTTTCAATACGTGTGTGTGTGTGTGTGTGTGTGTGTGTGTGTGTGTGTGTGTGTGTGTGTGTGTGTGTGTGTGTGTTTGTGTGTCCAGGGCATGCCGGAGCAGTGGGCCCGTCTCCTTCAAACCTCCAACATCAGTAAATCAGAACAGAAACAGAATCCTCAGGCCGTTCTCGACATTCTCAAGTTCTACGACTCCACCAGTGGAAAACAGAAATACCTCAGTTTTTCCGCCTCGGGTCAGTTTTCTTTTGCTCAGCAGATGAATTAAAGTCCAATGTTGTATCTGCGCAGACTCACTCCTCTGTCCTTACACTTTATGTCTTTCAGATAAAGACCTACAGTCGGTGAGTAGTTACAGTCATCATTCATAACATGAGAGTTACACTGAATACAATTTATAATTTATGACTGTCTAATCTGTTTAATCTACGTATGTTCGCTGTTGCAGCCAGGCAAGCAGGGTGCGGCGACCTCCCCATCAGGTGGCAAGGATGGAGATGATGATGATGACGACGATACACCACCTCCAATTGTGGCACCGCGGCCAGAACACACGAAATCAGTGAGTCAAGATAAAAAGATTGTGACGTTTTGTTTTTAAAAAGTTTAAAATACAGGAAAGAAGCACAGGAGAACACATTGTTATTTTGAACAATACTTACTGTATGCTAATGTGACCTAGTTTAACAATTAATTTTAGGCGTTTAGGTGATACAGTTACTTTTAGTCTTTATTACAGTAAAATAAGCTGACTATCCAGTTGCCAAAAAGCACAATCAGCTAAAAATAAGAAGGGCAAAATCACCCACGATCAGTATTCCTGAAAGTTTTCTTCCTTGTGTTGTGTCAGGTGTACACGAGGTCGGTGATAGACCCACTCCCAGCTCCAGAGGTAGACTCTAGGGCAGCTGACAAACAGAAGAAAAAGGGAGGCAAGATGACCGATGAAGAGATCATGGAGAAACTCAGTATGTAAAACACACTGGAAATGACACATCACAGGCAGAGCCACAGCTATTTTTGGCTCCAGTAGAGCTGACTTAACTATTTTTTTGTGACTTCTAGGAACTATTGTCAGTATTGGAGATCCTAAGAAGAAATACACTCGCTATGAGAAGATCGGCCAGGGGTGAGTCAGAATTTGTTACAGCGTAAACATTGAACTTCTGAAGGAATTTGATTGTGGCTGTGTAGCAGGTTGCTGGTCCAAACTGACCAAAAGGGGAAGGTTAACCAACCCTGAATTGTGTAGGATGGACAATGAAGTTAGTTGTAGGAAAAAAAAATAAGGAAGAGCCTTTTATTTCACCTCTTACTGTTTTTCACTTTCAGGGCATCTGGCACAGTTTACACAGCTATAGATGTTGCCACAGGACAAGAGGTAAGGCTGCTTCATGTTGTGTCTCTGCCACCACAAAAATCATGTCAGTTTCCCCTTAACTTGGTGAAAAGGTTGCACTGAACTGCAAAAAAAGCCCCCCAAACATCAGTGGTAGGGTTGAAGGAGTACCTGGGATTTTGAAATTATTACTTTCCATGACAGTAGTTCCTATTTTTAATACGTGAAAGTAACAGTAAACTCTGGCAGAGAAGGAAAATCTGACACTACATCGGTGTTTTGCTTCTGTGGTTTGAGTAACGGAATAGTTTTCATTTACAGATTTTGCACTCTGCTTTGTTCACACTTATTCCAAACAACATCGAACCACACAGCTGGTATGCAAGTTGCCATTTTAGCTATAAAAGTAAATGGAAGAAATCGCTGCAGGTGCTGATCCGGTTATTTTACTGTAATTACGGCATTGTAAGGTCAGCCTATAGCATGATAGTTGTGTGGAAGCATCACTGCAGTTTGGAGAAGGCATCTTTGTTTCATTACAGATTTTTTTCATGGGAAACTTATCAGAGGAGCATTATTCTCCTCTTGCAAAAAGATCTTTATTCAAAATACATACTAAAAACCTAGTTTATCTTTCTTGGCAACTTTACATCTTCAGAAGATGAGTTTAAAGACTGCTAACGGTATAGACAAGTAGCATTGCAAGTTAATTAGTTGTACCTTGCAATTACCCAGATAGATTGCGTGAATCGGTGGTACCACATTTACAGGATGTTGTGTTCTGCAGGTGGCCATCAAACAGATCAACTTGCAGAAGCAGCCAAAGAAAGAGCTAATTATCAATGAGATCCTGGTCATGAAGGAGATGAAGAACCCCAACATCGTCAACTTCGTAGATAGGTAACACTGCTCTAACACACGCTGTACAGACAAGCATACAGTGTACATCCACAGCAACATCTGTGAGTCAACTGCTTTGTGGATGTGACTGCGTTTGTGTGTGCATTTTTAGTTTCCTCGTGGGAGAGGAGCTTTTTGTGGTGATGGAGTACCTGGCTGGTGGCTCCCTAACTGATGTTGTGACGGAGACGTGCATGGACGAGGCTCAGATCGCCGCCGTCTGCAGAGAGGTAGGATTCTTTTCAGTCAACAGAGCTCACAAAAGTGATTAAAAAACAATGCACACATGCACTTTTACTACAATATGACTCATAAACCACTTACATCCTGTCATGTCTGCCTGTGGCTCATTTATTGACATTTATCAAGCAACTTAGTGTAGGAAAACAGGCTTAACTGGCCAAATACTCTAAAGGACACACTTTTGGTCACTTTCTTAACTTTGGAAATTAGTCCTATCTTGACCAATATTTAGGAGAGCTCCAGAGGTGTCCTACTTGTTAGGATTTGCCAGGAGATCGCAGAGACACGTGCACATATACCATAGGAGGAGAGATGTTGATTGATGATCAATGAGGTTATTAAAAGATACCATTTTGGAAAAAAAGGAATTATTTTTGTGACTGACCTTGTGCGGTGAATACATGTGCTCTCCCTACAAAAAACAAGGTCCTCGCAACCTCATGGCAACTTCATGCAGCTTCGTAAAAGTGAGTTTTATAGCCGTAATACAACTACAATTTCAGCAGTAAGAAATCAAACCTTGATAGCTCTGAGATAATGTGCAGATTCACAAGCGACATTCATGCAAATGTTGGTTTAAGTAATTAATTATTTAAAATTACAGATGTGGGGTATTCAGAGTTACTTACCAGAACATATTATGTGTATCCTTGAGGTTTAACAAAAGTGCTGAATGCATTTCCTTCCTCATAAAACATTTGCAAAGACGATTATTATTAAATGTTTGAAACCTGCATTGTTTACGTCCATGTTTACTAGTCTTTGTCTTCCCCGCCTTTGCTGGCAGATTGCTGTGTTCTTTTATGCATTACCGCCACCTGTAGGTCAGTGGAATAGTATGATGAATAGTAATTCTTGTGTGCACAGTGCATTTACTTTTGGAGATCCTAACCTACTTCCCTCTCTGCGTCCAGGTCCTCCAGGCTCTGGAGTTTCTTCATGCCAACCAGGTCATCCACAGAGACATCAAGAGTGACAACGTATTGCTGGGGATGGACGGATCAGTCAAACTCAGTGAGGGAGAGCACATGCAAACATGCACAGATCTACAGGCACATATTGTACATATCTGACTGAACAGCACACTGTTTTTTAATTTGCACATGTACTTTAAATCTTAACTTGGTAAGTACCGTGAACAAATTGATCTAACCAGATATTTCTTTCTCTCTTTGCAGCTGACTTCGGCTTCTGTGCCCAGATCACCCCAGAGCAGAGCAAACGCAGCACCATGGTGGGGACCCCGTACTGGATGGCTCCAGAGGTGGTGACCAGGAAAGCCTACGGACCCAAAGTGGACATTTGGTCTCTGGGGATCATGGCCATAGAGATGGTGGAGGGAGAGCCTCCATATCTCAACGAGAACCCTCTCAGGGTGAGTGTGTGCTGGGAGAAAGAATGGACATGCGGCTATTTTGGTGTTGTTAACCTGTAGATGGTGCTTTTCTTACCGTGCTATTGTGCTGGTCTTAGGCACTGTATTTAATCGCCACCAACGGGACTCCTGAGCTGCAGAATCCAGAGAAGCTGTCGCCTGTCTTCAGATCCTTCCTGTCCCGCTGTCTGGAGATGGACGTGGAGAAACGAGGATCAGGCAGAGAACTGCTGCAGGTAGAAGAGGCCTACACACTCATACTACAAATGCTGCAAATAACTTGTTTTGTCTAAGAAAAGAAAAATGCCCATTACGATTATTTAGAGCCCAAATTTTCAAGACTAAGAACCTGGAACCAGAGGATGTTTGCCATTTGTGCTTATAAAATGACACTTGTTTAGACTTACAAGGTTATTTTTCTTGCACTGTATGTATGTAGGTAACTGATGTTATTCCTGAAAATGGAGTTCATTCCTCAACTTATTATATTTCATGTGTGCACTCCTTTGTCTGTCTGTCTGTAGCACCCATTCCTGAAGTTGGCCAAGCCTCTGTCGAGCCTCACCCCGCTCATCCTGGCAGCCAAGGAGGCCATGAGAAGCAACCGCTAAATCCCAGTCTCTAAAGACTCTTATAGCTGACACCAATGACAGCCAAACCAGCCAGCATCTTCTATTGGTCTACGTATGATGACCATCAACAACCTGCTGGTGTTTGTATTTTTTCAAAGGGTCACAAAATGCCTCCCCATTCTTCCTAGTGCTTCTGTACTGATGCCAGATTTATCTTACCTCTGTGCCTTGTTCTAAAGCCGCATACAGCCATAATGTGTTTTCTGTTTGTTGCAGCCATAGCACGTGTATGTTGTTGATGTTGACACTGGTTACTACATTATGCATATCAAGAATGCAGGATCACTGTTGCAAAGGTTCAAGACTCTTTGCAAACAGGGCCATACTCACACAGGATCTTATCTTATCATCACTAGAAGTCCTCCTAAAGGGTGCTAGCTAAGAGTCTCCTCTGAAACCTGTTCACAAAGCTGCTGAGAGCAGCTTCTACTGAAGAAATTAGGAACTCCTAAGCTAAGAGAAAGGGGGCGCCATTGACCCTGTTGCCATGGATGACATCATGTTTAATGAATAAACTTCAGTGAAATAAAATATTAAAGAATTATGGGGAGTAGTGGCGAGTTGTGCAAACCATCATCTCTGGTGTCAATGGATTGTTTTGATTTGTTGGTGAGCTGACTGGATCTTTATTAACTCGCCAGCCATCAAAATATGCTTTTACAAGTTCATTATTATATTTTTTAGCGCATTACCTGCAGCAGGTAGTGACTTAGGGATCCTCTGGACTGCCTCAGAAATTAAAGTTTGGACAGACACAGCCCTTATTTTTAGTTTCTTCAACCTCGTCCAGTTAGGAGCTACTTTCAGCCGTAGGGTGTTTTATGAAAAAGGAAATGTTTAAATCTTTTAAATCTTGTGTATCAGATAAAAGTTTTATGACATGAGCAAACTTGTTCATCCCGAGAGTTGAATATCGTGAGTGTGTGGAGAGGCTGGAACCTTTGCAACTGGTTTCTATGGTTGCTGTTGCTATGGCTACACATGTGCATTCTGACAGGGTCCAATAGTTTTGCATGGAAAACTGAAGTGTACCAATACCGTGCTGTACTGTGGCCCAGCATGGGACAGTGCGGTCTTTGTGCAGTGGAAAAGCCATACCAGTGTCCTTGTTTGACCCTCTATCTCACTGAAAATTAAATCACTCCAGTAAAAGGAATGACATTTAATTTTTTTAAATTCTTATTTTAGTCTGTTTTTGTAAATGAAATTTCTGTTAAGGGTTTCAACCCCATAATGGCAGTTTAGGGTGTTACCAGGCACCAAAACACACTATCATTAACTTGACTCAGACTTCACACACCTCTGCTATCAAACTCTCTGTGCAGGCTCTTTTTCAAACTATGCAAACCTATCTGAACACTCTGATGTTTACTGCATCAAAAATTGCCTTGAATCCCTGAGCTTACCACATTTCTGTCACTATGATGTTTCTTCTAGATGTTCTGTTTGTCTTTAGCTGTGCCTTTTGCAGTCAACACCTTACTGTCAGTGTGTTGGTGCGAGTACAACACAAATACTGTATGAAATTGTCTGAATGTGTTGAACTGGAGGAAGACTTTGCATTTTTTTTTTGTATATTATGTATTGGTGATGTCCTGTGTTTTTTAACGATTTTTAAAAGTATGTATATCATTGTTTTATATTTGTAACTAACACAATAGAAGACAGATTTGTTTTTTCAACTTGTTTTTGTGTACCAATGCATCATCAGTTCCCTGAACTGTGCAATTATGGACTCCAAATCATAAAATGTATTGACAAGCCTGAGACACTCGAGCCAGACACTCGAGTCAAGCAGTATTTGGAAACAATTATTTGTTTTAACCTGCTCGGAGTACCAAATAAGATTGGTTTATACCTCATTTTCCAGCAAGTTTAGACAATCATTGGAAAGCATTTAAAAATGTATATTAAATGTGCCTTTAACAGATGCAGTAAAACCCACTCGTATGGTACCCAACAGGTTGACACAAATACTGCAAATACTATTAGAAGGCTGGAATACACTGTTATGTGGCTTTTGACCAGAACACACATTCCAGTTATACGTGTAATATGAATGATTGAAGAGCTTAAAATTAATGTGGTGTTGTTCATCATGAAACCAACAACTTCTGGTGTTGAATAAAATCCATACAGTGTGTAAATTATTATTAAAGGTGGACCTAAATCGGCTAGTGTCTGGATCACTGAACCTGCCTACCTTCTTACCGTATAATTTACTTGTTGGAAAGTCTATCAAATCACTACAAAGAGAGTACAAAGAGGTGTGAATGATTCAACTTCATTTTCATTCTCCTATTTTGACACAAGAGAGCAGTATTCATCTTTATGTGGCAGCTCTCACAGGCACAAGTGCGTTCACCCACAGGCATTATAATTTGAATATCTGTTCTGCTTCCCTGCACATCAGCAGTTTTTAAGGCACCAAGTAATACATAATTTTATTCTTTTCTCACATGCACATACATCCATAATGAAGATGTTACTGGTTTTCCTGCTGATACTGGCAGCCCACATTCAGGGTGAGACGCTGCTTTGATTGATTTGACTCTATAGCAATAACCAACCTTTGTATAACGGATACAGAGTTAGTTACGTTTTTACACTGGAATAGTTCTTTATATAATAGATACAGTAGCAATGTTGTTTTGTTTTTTTGCAGGATCAAAAACCAATCCCACTGTGACTCAGTCTCCTGTATCAAAGCCTGCTGCTCTGGGAGAGACTCTCTGAACTGCACAGCCAGTACAGGAGTTGATGATGATCTCAGTTGGTACCTGCAGAAACCTGGACAGCCTCCCAAACTGCTGTTTTACAAAATAAGTAGCCCTCAATCTGGTACTCCGAGTCATTTCAGCAGCAGTGGATCTGAACCTGAATTCACTCTGACAATCAGTGGAGTCCAGGCCGAAGACACAGGAGATTACTACTGTATGGGAGAGCATGTGGGCCTGTGCACACAGTGAGTCATACAAAAACCTCCCTCAAATTAGACTGCGTACAGATTGCTGTGTTGCAGCTGTGAACCGTTGCAGGAGATTCTGACACGAACCGCTGCTCTGAACCTGAACATAGCACAGTCACCCAAAGCACAACCACAACTTACAGAAACTTCCGTAAATTCATCCCCAGTCAAGGGGGAAGTGAAACTCAGATTTTCATGTCCCTGACATTTAGGTTTTGTTCCCTTTTACAGCTCCAGATCTTCAATTATGCACCCAGTCTTCCTCACTAAGAAACAAAAAAGGTGGGTCGGGTCAGAAATATATTAATTTCTCTTTTAACACAGAATCTAAAGTATACTTTGTGACATAAGCTACTGTATTATACATTTGCAGAAAGCATGGTAGATGAATTTCTGATGTATACTATTTTATATTAAGTATTAAACTAAAATCAAGACATATAACATGTTAGATTTGTCTTCCTTTAAAGATATGATTTATATGTTGTGTCTATACTATGCAATACAGCAGTATCTAGTATAACCTATAATCTTCAGTAGGCTAATTATCAACAAGACTAGGAGTCTACAGGCACTAGTGTGTGTGTGAGTCTGTACTCAGGCTTTGAGCTAAATGCTAACATGTTCACAGTGACATTGCAAACATGATGTTTAACAGATAAAATGTTAAAAAGTGTTTTTTTAGAACAATTTTTTAGAACAAAACATGTCTCAATCTATGGTTCTTTATTCACACAAGCCTCAAAACTCCTGCAAAATGCATGTGTACCACACTCTCGCTACCCCGGGCCCGTCACAGAGAAACACACACACACGGTCTGGGTGTAGGAGCCGCTCTGGCCCTTTTATTTTCGGCTGTATAATTTGGCATTCCCAGGTGCCGCGGCTGCTGCTACTAATTTGAGCACACAGAGAATTAGTTAACACTCTGCACCTGTGTCTCCCCCGGGCTACCTGCCCTGAGCTCCCGAGCCACTCCCCCACTTCTCCCTCTCTGCAGCCCAGCTCAAACCACGCTCCACCACCACAGCATGGTTTATTTTGTTTACTGTGAAGTAACATGTAAGCTGCTATTGATTTATGGCATTTGAAGCTGAGCAGGCCTCCACTTATTTCAGAGTGACAAGATAAGAAAAAATAGGTAGGATGGGTTTGCGTCCCTCTGCTACTGTCCGTATGTGTGTCTGTTTTTCAGCAGGGGGCGTCATACATGTTAATGAGACATGGATCAAGAAAGAGGTGAAAAAAGAAGAAAAGTTTGCAAAGAAGAGAAATAACACTGAAAAAAGAGCGTGAAGATAAAGTTGTTAGATGGACTTTGAACGGCTGAATGATCCTCAGGTTTGATGAACTGTCACTCCACCTCACCTCTGCTTTTTCTGTTTCACAACAACAGATGTGTGTTTGCCTTCTTAAATATATTTTGCATGACTTTTATGCATCACTGCTCCTCAGAGTTTAAGTTCTTATGTCACAGAGAGTCTGAACTGTTTTCATGCGCTCACACTGAAAACTGCATCAGGATGATGTTGCCAATAACTCTGTTTGTCATGTTGGGTTTTCTGAGTCAGGGTGAGAGATTTTAAAATGTTTGGTGCAAATTCAGTCTGAGCAATACACTTTGTACTTTTGTTTAAATGTGTTTATTATTGTCTTCTATTATAACCTGAACTGCTTCTCCATAGGCTATCAAACATTTCTTCTTCATATTTCTCTTTTCTCATTTCAGAGTCGTCTGCCAACAATTTTCTGACTCAGACTGACAAATCCAAGTCTGTTAGTCTTGGAGGGACTGTGACCATCGAGGCCACAGGGAGTTCAGATATCGGTTCTTATCTCAGTTGGTACCTTCAGAAACCTGGACAGGCTCCCAAACTTCTTATATAATCTACATCAACTCTCTTCTCTGGAACTCCGTCTCGATTCAGAGGCAGTAGATCTGGTTCTCGCTACACTCTGACCATCAGTGGTGTTCAGGCTGAAGATGCTGGAGATTACTACTGTCTGGGCGAACATAGTGGTGGAGTGTTCACACAGTAATTTAGAGCCGTACAAAAACCTCCTTCAGTTTGACTGAAGTGAAAACGGCCTGCAGCAGGTGCAGGGGGTTGGTGAAGAGACTGTGATGAGGATAACTGGTCCAGTGAACACAACACAAGAGTCATCAAGCAGAACCACAATGAATCTAAATAAAACTGAAACAAACTCACAAACGCTCTTACACATGGAGTTTAAAACTTATATTCTTGTCAGTTAATTCAGTCTCTTTATGAGTGAGCTGGGAAAGTTTAATTCTGGTTGGACTTTAGACACTACTATCTAAAAGCTTTAACGGTGTCTCTAGTGATAGCTGCACAAACCAACCAAAAACGGTCCAAAAAACACATATCTAATTTATTACTCATTTTAATTTCATACTCAAAATATGGTGTTGTCCATTCAAATTCCACAAAGTAATTAAAATACAACCATCTCCTGTACTATCAGGTACAGTATAATATCAGGTGACACTGAGATGATCAAGAAGGTATTTGTCATAATTAAAATATTATAAAAGAAATACAAAGACACTGACTCATCATAATCCACACATTTATTTAATGATCGTGTTCATGCCACATTTTTGATGGATGAATAGTTTCTCTTGGAGTGAAATTGATAATCATCAGTTTAATTTGAAAAGTAATGAACATAAAGAAGAATATGCAGAAGATCAGTATCAGAAAGCAACATGCACACTAAAACACTGAGTAGAGAGCTGTGAAACTCGGAGAAATATCTGAACAGAGGAGATCTGTATAGCTTCATCAAGATCTCCATCAAAGAAGCAGCATCATTTCCAGACAGGAAGTGTTGCTGAAGCTCTACTCTGAGCAGCGGTCAGGGTCCAGGGTTTGAGTGACAGGGCTCTGTCCACTCAGACTGGCCTCACAGCTCACTGAGCCCGCCTTCCTCCACTGGTCTGCAGGGAGGCTCAGGGTGCTGCTCCAGCTGTAGCGGCCGTCGCTCCCCAGGACCTCCAGGCTGCGTGACACCCCTTGGGAGGTGCTGCTGCCCCCCACCTTCCAGTCCAGCATCCAGGTTGAGGGGAAGCCCCCGCTGGACAGACACACCAGTGTGGCGCTGCCCTGCTGCAGCTCCTCTGTGGAGGGGGGGAGGACGGTCAGGGTGGGCCGCACCACACCCACTGGAGGAGAGAGAGGGGGGAGGAGAGGGGGGAGAGAAGACAAAGTAATGAGAGTGAAGGCTTGGTAATAAAGAAAAATGACATACTGGTCATTTCTTATTTTTGATCAAATCAAACAGAATAACTTGAGCTTCTGCTGCACTCATAAATCACTCAGTATCAGACCATCAGACACACGATTCAAGTGTAAATGCAGCTGAAAAGGTTAATTAGTAATGATAATTGATGACATCTTCATATGTGTTTCATAATGTGTGACAGTGAATAACTCATCCCTGTGATGATTTTCTTCTGTTTAAACTGACAGAGCTTAAACACTCATGTGAACACAGTTAAAACCTTTGTCGTCTGTCTCTTTCACTTCCTTTTCACTGCGTTTAAAATGAATGAACCGTGAACACAAAGATAAGCTGCATTTACTGATAAAATCACATTTGTGTTTAACAGGAATCCACATTTTAAATCTAAAAATTGTTTGAATGTTCAAAATGAATAAACGAAGATAAAATTAAACTACTGATGTTGTGTTTTGAGCACTGGAAATTTTACTTGACCAAATGTGACTTTTAAACATTTTTAAGCAGAGAAAGTCAAAGTTATCATAAGAAATAAAATTTTAGAAAATAGACAAATTATTGTCTCTTTCTTAAAATTTAATAATATGCAAAACTGAATGAATATTGATTTCTGCAAAGTTCCTTCTCAGATTGTAAGATCAGCTTGATAAAATAACAAAAATGATCAACAACAAACACTGAACTTGGTCAGATTCTCGTTGAATATTAGATAAAAGTCATATTTGCTATATGTTGTATGAAATAAAAATCTCTGGTACTTACAGTCAACGATGAGTTTTGTTCCTCCACCAAAAGTGAGCCACAGTGATACAAACTCATTAAGTGGCCGTACAAAAACCTCCTGCACTGTGAACAAGCATCTATCCACTGAAACAACTCTCTGCTTTTACTGACAACACAGAAAAAAATGATACTTTATTGATTCTTCAAAGCTTTTTTAATGATATGGACTAAAATTGTTGTATAAATGAAGATTATTTCTTTAGTTTTGCTTCACTTTTCTAATCCTGACAGAGAAACGATTATAGTCTCCTTGTAACAAAGTCATTTTTTCACAGTTTTATCTGAATTCATACATGATTAAATGAACATGATGTTTTTAAAAATTCATTATTTACAATCTCTTATGAAGCTGAAGTGAAATATGTTATTTATCTACATTAAACCCTGTAAGTGAATTTAAGGCAGACAAACAGACGGAGCATACCAACCACAGTGGACACAAACTTATCCTTAAATCCTCATCTGCACTTCTAATATAAAAATTTTCTTCTGTTCCATTAAGATCATAGATGGTGTAAATCCAAGCAGTATTTCTCCTGATTTTGTGTCCCACGTTGCCTTCAGTGTGTTGAGAGCAGAGAAATCATTTCCATAGAGAGGAGGCTTTGCATCGTCAGCTGATCCTCCAGTGAACTGAGAAGGTTTATAGTCCTGTGAGTTCAACACTGCAGGACTCAGATCTGTCAGTCAGCACAGCAGAAACCACAACCACCATGACTCTCATCACCATCCTCATCTGGACGCTGGCCTGCTGCTGTTTTACAGGTTCATTCACTCAGCAACATTTCAAACATGATGTGCTGCCTTTTCTCTCATTTATTTCTGATGATAAATGAATGATTTGTTTTTGTCTGCAGGATGCAGCGGTCAGGTGACTGTGACTCAGCCTCCAATTACAGTGACATCTACTCCAGGATCCATTGTCACTCTCACCTGTAAGACCAACCCTGCTGTTTTCAAATTTGAGAATAATGGTAATGATTATGAAGATCTGTACTGGTATCAACAGAAATCTGGACAGCCTCCAAAGCTCCTAATAACACTTGTGAGCACACGTGAATCAGGAACACCAGCTCGGTTTAGTGGCAGTGGAAGCAGGACTGACTTCACTTTGACCATCAGTGGAGTTCAGGCAGAAGATGCCGCAGTTTATTACTGTCAGAGTAAACACAGTGGTGGAGTGTTCACACAGTGATTTGTCGTCGTACAAAAACCTCCCTCAGTCAGACTGCAGAGACACTGAGCTGTTACAGCAGGAACCGACTGCAGCTGCTGAAGAGGAAGAGACTCTGACACAGACCACTGAACACAGAGCTGACAGTAACCTCACCAAGCACTAACTACATGTTCATGCTAACGTAGCCTATTGGCATATTTTATATTTTATATACTTTCATTTGTCAAAAAGTGTGAAACTATCAGTGTTGTGACAACCAACATCCCATAATGTTTATTTTCCACAGACAGTAATATCAGTAGAAGTTATGAAAAACTAATTCTGAAAACTTTACATAACCTAGAAACCCAAACCCAGTATGTTTGTTCACTTTCTTGCTGACTGATACCACTCTGATATCTGTCTGTTAAACATGAAGCTACAGCCAGCCGCTGGTTAGCTTAGCTTAGCATAAAGACTTGAGGTAGGGGGAAACTGATAGCCTGGTTCTGTCCAAAGGTCACGAAATCTGTCTACCAGCACCTCTGAAGCTCACTAATGAACATGTTGCATCTTGTTTGTTTAATCCATACAATAAAAAAGCAAAAATGCTTTTCAAGGTTTATATTCCTGGTATTTTCCAGCAGTGAGCTTTAGAGGTGTGTTTGGCACATTTTCTTACCTAGAAACAGGCTAGCTGTTTCCCCCTGCTTCCAGTCCAGAAGCTAACTGGCTGCTGGCTTTAGCTTCATAGTTACCATAAGATATGAGAGTGGTACTGATCTTATCATTTAATCCCCATCAACAAATTAAGTGAGCGCATTTCCCAAAATGTCCAACTATTCCTTTAAGCTTTATTAGTTCAACATCACTCAACAACATGACATTTATGAAGAATCTACTCAAATCTTTCTGCTGAGCTGCACTCATTACTCTCTAAGTGTAGTCCAACATTTTCTATCAGTGTTGTTCTTTTATCTCATTGAAACTCATCCTTTTATCAACAGGGTTGTGGTTAGAATATTTATCTTCTTATACAAAAACATTTTATTACCACAAAGCAAAAGTCCAAACAGAAACACATTCATTTAGTGGCTGTCTAAGATGTTGTACAAATGAAAAACTCCAGTTCATTAAACAACATCTTTATACTTGATGTGTTGATGTTGCTGTGAAGTGTGGTGAGAATGATCAGGTAGTTGTGATCAGAATCAGAATCAGAAACTGATTTATTGCCAAGTAGGTTTTCACATACAAGGAATTTGCTTTGGTTTATAGGTGCATAAATAAGCATACATATATACAGATATTTAAATAAAGCCACTAAAAGCAAGTACTGTACAACAGCAAGTCAAGAATACAAATATAAAATAGAGAAATTAGCAATAAAAATGTGGAGAAATGTAAAATAAAATAGAATAAGATAAAATTAGAAAAAACTGTACAATAATATGAAAAAGACGAGCTGTTTATTTTGTGCAGAATGTGCAAAATATTAACTGAAGGATGTGCAAAAGGTCACAGTATGGAGTGTACATACGTTAATGTAATGCAGGAGGGGGGTGGGGTGGGGGGGTACTACTGTCCGTGACACAAGGGGATGATGAGGCCAGTTGCAGACGGGAAGAAACTGTTCTCATGGAATGAGGTTTTGGTCCTGATGGGCCGCAGCCTCCTGCTGGAGGGGAGTGTTACAAAGACTTTCTGACGGGGGTGGGAGGGATCTGCTAAAATCTTTCCGGCACGCCTCAGGGTCCTGGCGGCATACAGGTCCTCGAGGGAGGGCAGATTGCAGCCAATCACCTTCTCTGCAGAGCGAATGATACGCTGCAGTCTGCCCTTGTCCTTGGCAGTGGCAGCAATGTACCAGATGGTGATGGAGGAGGTGAGGATGGACTCAATGATGGCGGTGTAGAAGTGCACCATCATTGTCTTTGGCAGGTTGAATTTCTTCAGCTGCTGCAGGAAGTACATCCTCTGCTGGGCTTTCTTGGTGAGGGAGCAGATGTTCAGCTCCCACTTGAGGTCCTGGCTGATGATGGTGCCCAGGAAGCGGAAGGACTCCACAGTGCTGACTGGGGAGTCACACAGGGTGATAGGGGCAGGTGGGGCTGTGTTCTTCCTGAAATCCACTACCAACTCCGTCTTTAGAGCGTTGAGCTCCAGATTGTTCTGTCTGCAAACTTCAGGAGCTTGACAGATTGATGACTGGAGGTGCAGCTGTTGGTGTGCAGGGAGAAGAGTAGGGGGGAAAGGGTTCAGCCTTGAGGGGAACCGATCCTGATTGTCCGGGAGTCAGAGACATGCTTCCCCAGCTTCACATGCTGCTTCCTGTCCGTCAGGAAGTCTGTGATCCACCTGCAGGTGGAGTCAGACACATTCAGCTGAGAGAGCTTGTCCTGCAGCAGAGCCGGGATGATGGTGTTGAAGGCAGAGCTAAAATCCACAAACAGGATGGCATAGGTTCCTGAGGAGTCCAGGTGCCGGAGGATGAAGTGGAGGGCCATGTTTACTGCATCGTCCACAGACCTGTTGGCTCTGTAGGCAAACTGCAGGGGGTCCAGGAGAGGGTTAGTGATGGATTTCAGGTGGGAAAGCACAAGGCACTCAAATTACTTCATTACCACAGAGGTCACAGTGACGGGTCTGTAGTCATTAGATCAGATGGGTTTACATCCCATTATCCCAAATGCAACACCTGGATAAGAATGACATGAACGATAATGGAATTAATGAAAAACTTCAAATCAATCAAAAATCATTTCATAGTGAGATCATTTGCCAGCAGGGGGCGCTATAGACCTGTTAATGAGGACAAAGTCATTTGAGAATATAAAGAAGTAAAAAGGAAAATGTTTACATTAAAGAGAAGCACCATTAAAAAGAGAATAAAGTCTAAAATTTCTAGATGGACTTTGATCCTCAGGTTTGATGAACTGTCACTCCACCTCACCTCTGCTTTTTCTGTTTCACAAGAGCAGGTGTGTGTTTGCCTTCTTAAATATATTTTGCATGACTTTTATGCATCACTGCTCCTCAGAGTTTAAGTTCTTATGTCACAGAGAGTCTGAACTGTTTTCATGCACTCACGCTGAAAACTTCATCAGGATGATGTTGCCAATAACTCTGTTTGTCATGTTGGGTTTTCTGAGTCAGGGTGAGAGATTTTAAAATGTTTGGTGCAAATTCAGTCTGAGCAATCCACTTTTTACTTTTGTTTAAATGTGTTTATTATTGTCTTCTATTATAACCTGAACTGCTTCTCCATAGGCTATCAAACATTTCTTCTCATATTTCTCTTTTCTCATTTCAGAGTCGTCTGCCAACAATTTTCTGACTCAGACTGACAAATCCAAGTCTGTTAGTCTTGGAGGGACTGTGACCATCGAGGCCACAGGGAGTTCGGATATTGGTGCTGATCTCAGTTGGTACCTTCAGAAACCTGGACAGGCTCCCAAACTTCTTATATACGATACATCAACTCTCTTCTCTGGAACTCCGTCTCGATTCAGTGGCAGTAGCTCTGGTTCTCAATACACTCTGACCATCAGTGGTGTTCAGGCTGAAGATGCTGGAGATTACTACTGTCTGGGCTACCATAGTGATGGAACATTCACACAGTGATTTAGAGCCGTACAAAAACCTCCTTCAGTTTGACTGAAGTGAAAACGGCCTGCAGCAGGTGCAGGGGGTTGGTGAAGAGACTGTGATGAGGATAACTGGTCCAGTGAACACAACACAAGAGTCATCAAGCAGAACCACAATGAATCTAAATAAAACTGAAACAAACTCACAGACGCTCTTACACATACAGTTTAAAACTTATATTCTTGTCAGTTAATTCAGTCTCTTTATGAGTAAGCTGGGAAAGTTAAGTTCTTGTTGGACTTTAGACACTGATATCAAAAAGCTTTAACAGTGTTTCTAGTGATAGCTGCACAAGCCAACCAAAAACAGTCCAAAAATTTATTACTCTTCATTTTAATTCCAAGTTTTTAATTTCATACTCAAAATGTAGTGTTGTCCATTCAAATTCCACAAAGTAATTAAAATACAACCATCTCCTGTGCTATCAGGTATAGTATAATATCAGGTGACACTGAGATGATCAAGAAGGTATTTTTCAAAATGAATATATTATAAAAGAAATACAAAGACACTGACTCATCATAATCCACACATTTATTTAATGATGGTGTTCATGCCACATTTTTGATGGATGAATAGTTTCTCTTGGAGTGAAACTGATAATCATCAGTTTAATTTGAAAAGTAATGAACATAAAGAAGAATATGCAGAAGATCAGTATCAGAAAGCAACATGCACTCTAAAACACTGAGTAGAGAGCTGTGAAACTCGCAGAAATATCTGAACAGAGGAGATCTGTATAGCTTCATCAAGACCTCCATCAAAGAAGCAGCATCATTTCCAGACAGGAAGTGTTGCTGAAGCTCTACTCTGAGCAGCGGTCAGGGTCCAGGGTTTGAGTGACAGGGCTCTGTCCACTCAGACTGGCCTCACAGCTCACTGAGCCCGCCTTCTTCCACTGGTCTGCAGGGAGGCTCAGGGTGCTGCTCCAGCTGTAGCGGCCGTCGCTCCCCAGGACCTCCAGGCTGCGTGACACCCCTGAGGAGGTGCTGCTGCCCCCCACCTTCCAGCCCAGCATCCAGGTTGAGGGGAAGCCCCCGCTGGACAGACACACCAGTGTGGCGCTGCCCTGCTGCAGCTCCTCTGTGGAGGGGGGGAGGACGGTCAGGGTGGGCCGCACCACACCCACTGGAGGAGAGAGAGGGGGGAGAGAAGACAAAGTAATGAGAGTGAAGGCTTGGTAATAAAGAAAAATGACATACTGGTCATTTCTTATATTTGATCAAATCAAACAGAATAACTTGAGCTTCTGCTGCACTCATAAATCACTCAGTATCAGACCATCAGACACACGATTCAAGTGTAAATGCAGCTAAAAAGGTTAATTGATAATGATCATTGATGACGTGTTTCATAATGTGTGACAGTGAATAACTCATCCCTATGATGATTTTCTTCTGTTTAAACTGACAGAGCTGAAACGCTCATGTGAACACAGTTAAAACCTTTGTCGTCTGTCTCTTTCACTTCCTTTTCACTGCGTGTAAAATTAATGAACCGTGAACACAAAGATAAGCTGCATTTACTGATAAAATCACATTTGTGTTTAACAGGAATCCACATTTGAAATCTAAAAACTGTTTGAATGTTCAAAATGAATAAATGAAAATAAAATTAAACTACTGATGTTGTGTTTTGAGCACTGGAAATTTTACTTGACCAATTGTGACTTTTAAACATTTTTAAGCAGATATCAATTCAAAGTTATTACATAAAAAAGTAGAATTTTAGAAAATAGATGAATTCTTTTCTGTTTTTGTTAAAATTTAATAACATGCAAAACTGAATGAATATTGATTTCTGCAACGTTCCTTCTCAGATTGTGAGATCAGCTTGATAAAATAACAAAAAAAATGATCAACAACAAACACTGAACTTGATCACAGTCTCATTTAATATTAAATAAAAGTTATATTTGCTTTATGTTGTATGAAATAAAAATCACTGGTACTTACAGTCAACGATGAGTTTGGTTCCTCCACCAAAAGTCCACCACAGTGATACAAACTCATTAAGTGGCCGTACAAAAACCTCCTGCACTGTGAACAAGCATCTATCCACTGAAACAACTCTCTGCTTTTACTAACAACACAGAAAAAATGATACTTTATTGAATCTACAATGCTTTTTAATGATATGGATATAAATTATTGTATAAATGAAGATGATTTCTTCAATTTTGCTTCACTTTTCTAAACCTGACAGAGAAACGATTATAGTCTCCTTGTAACAAAGTCATTTGTTCACAGTTTTCTATAAGTTATTACATGGTTAAATGAACCTGAAGCTTTTAAATAATACTAATTTTAACTAATATTAAATAGAACACAACTATATTATTTATCTACATTAAACCCTGTAAGTGAATTTAAGGCAGACAAACAGACATATCATACCAACCACAGTGGACACAAACTTATCCTTAAATCCTCATCTGCACTTCTAATATAAAAATTTTCTTCTGTTCCATTAAGATCATAGATGGTGTAAATCCAAGCAGTATTTCTCCTGATTTTGTGTCCCACGTTGCCTTCAGTGTGTTGAGAGCAGAGAAATCATTTCCATAGAGAGGAGGCTTTGCATCGTCAGCTGATCCTCCAGTGAACTGAGAAGGTTTATAGTCCTGTGAGTTCAACACTGCAGGACTCAGATCTGTCAGTCAGCACAGCAGAAACCACAACCACCATGACTCTCATCACCATCCTCATCTGGACGCTGGCCTGCTGCTGTTTTACAGGTTCATTCACTCAGCAACATTTCAAACATGATGTGCTGCCTTTTCTCTCATTTATTTCTGATGATAAATGAATGATTTGTTTTTGTCTGCAGGATGCAGCGGTCAGGTGACTGTGACTCAGCCTCCAGTGAAGACATCTACTCCAGGATCCACTGTCACTCTCACCTGTAAAACAAACCAAGATATTGATGCATATTGTGGTAGTGATGCTTGTCTGCACTGGTATCAACAGAAATCTGGACAGCCTCCAAAGCTCCTAATAAGCTCTGTAAGCACACGTGAATCAGGAACACCAGCTCGGTTTAGTGGCAGTGGAAGCAGCTCTGACTTCACTTTGACCATCAGTGGAGTTCAGGCAGAAGATGCAGCAGTTTATTACTGTCAGAGTCTCCATGAAATAAATGATGCTTATGTGTTCACACAGTGATTTGTCGTCGTACAAAAACCTCCCTCAGTCAGACTGCAGAGACACTGAGCTGTTACAGCAGGAACCGACTGCAGCTGCTGAAGAGGAAGAGACTCTGACACAGACCACTGAACACAGAGCTGACAGTAACCTCACCAAGCACTAACTACATGTTCATGCTAACATAGCCTATTGGCATATTTTATATTTTATATTTTATATACTTTCATTTGTCAAAAAGTGTGAAACTGTCACTGTTGTCACAACCAACATCCCATGATGTTTATTTTCCACAGACAGTAATATCAGTAGAAGTTATGAAAAACTAATTCTGAAAACTTTACATAACCTAGAAACCCAAACCCAGTATGTTTGTTCACTTTCTTGCTGACTGATACCACTCTGATATCTGTCTGTTAAACATGAAGCTACAGCCAGCCGCTGGTTAGCTTAGCTTAGCATAAAGACTTGAGGTAGGGGGAAACTGATAGCCTGGTTCTGTCCAAAGGTCACGAAATCTGTCCACCAGCACCTCTAAAGCTCACTAATGAACATGTTGTGTCTTGTTAGTTTAATCCGGACAAAAAAAGCAAAAAAGTTTTACAAGGTTTATATTCTTGGTATTTTCCAGCAGTGAGCTTTAGAGGTGTGTTTGGCACATTTTCTTACCTAGAAACAGGCTAGCTGTTTCCCCCTGCTTCCAGTCCAGAAGCTAACTGGCTGCTGGCTTTAGCTTCATAGTTACCATAAGATATGAGAGTGGTACTGATCTTATCATTTAATCCTCATCAACAAATTGAATGAGAGTATTTCCCAACATGTCCAACTATTCCTTTAAGCTTTATTAGGTCAACATCACTCAACAACATGACATTTATGAAGAACAGACTCAAATCTTTCTGCTGAGCTGCACTCATTACTCTCTAAGTGTACTCCAACATTTTCTATCAGTGTTGTTCTTTTATCTCATTGAAACTCATCCTTTTATCAACAGGGTTGTGGTTAGAATATTTATCTTCTTATTCAAACACATTTTATTACCACAAAGCAAAAGTCCAAACAGAAACACATTCATTTAGTGACTGTCTAAGATGTTGTACAAACGAAAACTCCAGTTCATTAAACAACATTTTTATACTTGATGTGTTGATGTTGCTGTGAAGTGTGGTGAGAATGATCAGGTAGTTGTGATGGTCTGCTGAAACACTGAGCAGGCCCTAAACTAAATACACTGAGGACAGGTGGGTTTACATCACATTATCCCAAATGCAACACCTGGATAAGAATGACATGAACGATAATGGAATTAATGAAAAACTTCAAATCAATCAGAAATCATTTCATAGTGAGATCATTTGCCAGCAGGGGGCGCTATAGACCTGTTAATGAGGACAAAGTCATTTGAAAACATAAAGAAGTAAAAAGGAAAATGTTTACAGTAAAGAGAAGCACCATTAAAAAGAGAATAAAGTCTAAAATTTCTAGATGGACTTTGATCCTCAGGTTTGATGAACTGTCACTCCACCTCACCTCTGCTTTTTCTGTTTCACAAGAGCAGGTGTGTGTTTGCCTTCTTAAATATATTTTGCATGACTTTTATGCATCACTGCTCCTCAGAGTTTAAGTTCTTATGTCACAGAGAGTCTGAACTGTTTTCATGCGCTCACACTGAAAACTGCATCAGGATGATGTTGCCAATAACTCTGTTTGTCATGTTGGGTTTTCTGAGTCAGGGTGAGAGATTTTAAAATGTTTGGTGCAAATTCAGTTAGAGCAATCCCATTTTACTTTTGATTAAATGTGTTTATTATTGTCTTCTGTTATAACCTGAACTGCTTCTCCATAGGCTATCAAACATTTCTTCTTCATATTTCTCTTTTCTCATTTCAGAGTCGTCTGCCAACAATTTTCTGACTCAGACTGACAAATCCAAGTCTGTTAGTGTTGGAGGGACTGTGACCATCGAGGCCACAGGGAGTTCGGATATTGGTGCTGATCTCAGTTGGTACCTTCAGAAACCTGGACAGGCTCCCAAACTTCTTATATACTCTACATCAACTCTCTTCTCTGGAACTCCGTCTCGATTCAGAGGCAGTAGATCTGGTTCTCGCTACACTCTGACCATCAGCGGTGTTCAGGCTGAAGATGCTGGAGATTACTACTGTCTGGGCTACCATGGTAGTGGAGTGTTCACACAGTGATTTAGAGCCGTACAAAAACCTCCTTCAGTTTGACTGAAGTGAAAACGGCCTGCAGCAGGTGCAGGGGGTTGGTGAAGAGACTGTGATGAGGATAACTGGTCCAGTGAACACAACACAAGAGTCATCAAGCAGAACCACAATGAATCTAAATAAAACTGAAACAAACTCACAGACGCTCTTACACATACAGTTTAAAACTTATATTCTTGTCAGTTAATTCAGTCTCTTTATGAGTAAGCTGTGACAGTTAAATTCTTGTTGGACTTTAGACACTGATATCAAAAAGCTTTAACAGTGTTTCTAGTGATAGCTGCACAAGCCAACCAAAAACAGTCCAAAAATGTATTACTCTTCATTTTAATTCCAAGTTTTTAATTTCATACTCAAAATGTAGTGTTGTCCATTCAAATTCCACAAAGTAATTAAAATACAACCATCTCCTGTGCTATCAGGTATAGTATAATATCAGGTGACACTGAGATGATCAAGAAGGTATTTTTCAAAATGAATATATTATAAAAGAAATACAAAGACACTGACTCATCATAATCCACACATTTATTTAATGATGGTTTAATGTTCATGCCACATTTTTGATGGATGAATAGTTTCTCTTGGAGTGAAACTGATAATCATCAGTTTAATTTGAAAAGTAACGAACACAAAGAAGAATATGCAGAAGATCAGTATCAGAAAGCAACATGCACACTAAAACACTGAGTAGAGAGCTGTGAAACTCGCAGAAATATCTGAACAGAGGAGATCTGTATAGCTTCATCAAGACCTCCATCAAAGAAGCAGCATCATTTCCAGACAGGAAGTGTTGCTGAAGCTCTACTCTGAGCAGCGGTCAGGGTCCAGGGTTTGAGTGACAGGGCTCTGTCCACTCAGACTGGCCTCACAGCTCACTGAGCCCGCCTTCTTCCACTGGTCTGCAGGGAGGCTCAGGGTGCTGCTCCAGCTGTAGTGGCCGTCGCTCCCCAGGACCTCCAGGCTGCGTGACACCCCTGAGGAGGTGCTGCTGCCCCCCACCTTCCAGCCCAGCATCCAGGTTGAGGGGAAGCCCCCGCTGGACAGACACACCAGTGTGGCGCTGCCCTGCTGCAGCTCCTCTGTGGAGGGGGGGAGGACGGTCAGGGTGGGCCGCACCACACCCACTGGAGGAGAGAGAGGGGGGAGAGAAGACAAAGTAATGAGAGTGAAGGCTTGGTAATAAAGAAAAATGACATACTGGTCATTTCTTATATTTGATCAAATCAAACAGAATAACTTGAGCTTCTGCTGCACTCATAAATCACTCAGTATCAGACCATCAGACACACGATTCAAGTGTAAATGCAGCTAAAAAGGTTAATTGATAATGATCATTGATGACGTGTTTCATAATGTGTGACAGTGAATAACTCATCCCTATGATGATTTTCTTCTGTTTAAACTGACAGAGCTGAAACGCTCATGTGAACACAGTTAAAACCTTTGTCGTCTGTCTCTTTCACTTCCTTTTCACTGCGTGTAAAATTAATGAACCGTGAACACAAAGATAAGCTGCATTTACTGATAAAATCACATTTGTGTTTAACAGGAATCCACATTTGAAATCTAAAAACTGTTTGAATGTTCAAAATGAATAAATGAAAATAAAATTAAACTACTGATGTTGTGTTTTGAGCACTGGAAATTTTACTTGACCAAATGTGACTTTTAAACATTTTTAAGCAGATATCAATTCAAAGTTATTATATAAAAAAGCAGAATTTTAGAAAATAGATGAATTCTTTTCTGTTTTTGTTAAAATTTAATAATATGCAAAACTGAATGAATATTGATTTCTGCAACGTTCCTTCTCAGATTGTGAGATCAGCTTGATAAAATAACAAAAAAAATGATCAACACCAAACACTGAACTTGATCACAGTCTCATTTAATATTAAATAAAAGTTATATTTGCTATATGTTGTATGAAATTAGAAATCTCTGGTACTTACAGTCAACGATGAGTTTGGTTCCTCCACCAAAAGTCCACCACAGTGATACAAACTCATTAAGTGGCTGTACAAAAACCTCCTGCACTGTGAACAAGCATCTATCCACTGAAACAACTCTCTGCTTTTACTAACAACACAGAAAAAATGATACTTTATTGAATCTACAATGCTTTTTAATGATATGGATATTAATTATAGTATAAATGAAGATGATTTCTTCAATTTTGCTTCACTTTTCTAAACCTGACAGAGAAACGATTATAGTCTCCTTGTAACAAAGTCATTTGTTCACAGTTTTCTATAAGTTATTACATGGTTAAATGAACCTGAAGCCTTTAAATAATACTAATATTAACTAATATTAAATAGAACACAACTATATTATTTATCTACATTAAACCCTGTAAGTGAATTTAAGGCAGACAAACAGACATATCATACCAACCACAGTGGACACAAACTTATCCTTAAATCCTCAACTGCACTTCTAATATAAATAAATTATTTTCTTCTGTTCCATTAAGATCATAGATGGTGTAAATCCAAGCAGTATTTCTCCTGATTTTGTGTCCCACGTTGCCTTCAGTGTGTTGAGAGCAGAGAAATCATTTCCATAGAGAGGAGGCTTTGCATCGTCAGCTGATCCTCCAGTGAACTGAGAAGGTTTATAGTCCTGTGAGTTCAACACTGCAGGACTCAGATCTGTCAGTCAACACAGCAGAAACCACAACCACCATGACTCTCATCACCATCCTCATCTGGACGCTGACCTGCTGCTGTTTTACAGGTTCATTCACTCAGCAACATTTCAAACACGATGTGCTGCCTTTTCTCTCATTTATTTCTGATGATAAATGAATGATTTGTTTTTGTCTGCAGGATGCAGCGGTCAGGTGACTGTGACTCAGCCTCCAGTGAAGACATCTACTCCAGGATCCACTGTCACTCTCACCTGTAAAACAAACCAAGATATTGATGCATATTGTGATGGTGATGTTTGTCTGCACTGGTATCAACAGAAATCTGGACAGCCTCCAAAGCTCCTAATAAGCTCTGTAAGCACACCTGAATCAGGAACACCAGCTCGGTTTAGTGGCAGTGGAAGCAGCTCTGACTTCACTTTGACCATCAGTGGAGTTCAGGCTGAAGATGCAGCAGTTTATTACTGTCAGAGTCTCCATGAAATAAATGATGCTTATGTGTTCACACAGTGATTTGTCGTCGTACAAAAACCTCCCTCAGTCAGACTGCAGAGACACTGAGCTGTTACAGCAGGAACCGACTGCAGCTGCTGAAGAGGAAGAGACTCTGACACAGACCACTGAACACAGAGCTGACAGTAACCTCACCAAGCACTAACTACATGTTCATGCTAACATAGCCTATTGGCATATTTTATATTTTATATACTTTCATTTGTCAAAAAGTGTGAAACTCTCATTGTTGTCACAACCAACATCCCATGATGTTTATTTTCCACAGACAGTAATATCAGTAGAAGTTATGAAAAACTAATTCTGAAAACATTACATAACGTAGAAACCCAAACCCAGTATGTTTGTTCACTTTCTTGCTGACTGATACCACTCTGATATCTGTCTGTTAAACATGAAGCTACAGCCAGCCGCTGGTTAGCTTAGCATAAAGACTGGAAGTAGGGGGAAACTGATAGCATGGCTCTGTCCAAAGTAGAGGTCGACCGATAGTGGATTTTTAAAGGCTGATTTAATAACGATAGTTTGGAACAGCAAACAGCCAATAGGTGATTAATTGGTCTCTGACCAAGCCCCCCCATCCCCAGCTTACAGCTGTATTATTCAAAGTAATGAGTGTAAGCTGTCTACAAAGAACCACAATAACTAAGATACTGGTGGAAATTTGATCATTATAGCTCATCATGCTTTCATTCACGAGGATAATCTCATAATTGTGCACTTTGCAAACAATGATTTTATTTTTTCAATTGTTCCTGAATTGAATATATATGATCAGTCTTTGGTATTCTGAGTGGCTAATATATTACATTTAGAAATATATTTTATGTACAAATCCTAAATAGATTCAGTATAATTACAATCAGAAACACAAGAGAGAAACACACTACTGTAATATAGGAATATATTAATGTCATAAATTGTACATAAGGCAAATATATATTTCTCTCTTTCTCTCAGACACACATGGTTTGTTTTGATGATAAGAGCCTTGCTGTCTGTAAATGAGGAGTCATTTTGTTGATAAAGCTTTGTTTGGATAGTCTTTCTTTGCGCTGTAACGTTAATGCCTTCAGCAGAACTCCTGATGGAAAATGTCTTTCAAGGTAACGTTACGGACATTAAATGTACGATGATAACAGGGAGAAATCGCGGGAATTTTGCAAAAATTGCAAGCTTGACCTGAACTGCTGAAGTGCACATCTCCTTTCTCCAACTGGATTACTTTACCTGATCAAGACATGGATTATTTTTTATTTCCTTTACTGAAAGGATAATCGTGTAAAGGCACGAGGTAAGCCGACAACAAGTGATTTTAATAAATGATGACTGATCGCAAGATTCAAGGCGGCTAATGTTGCGTTAGCTCTGCAGTGAACATGTAGCGTCCTGGAATAACAACATGTTGGCTGATCGTGTGGCTGGTCAGTGTTCCGTGTTGTCTAACGTTACTGTTGTGTTGGTTTGCCTGGTGATTTATGAAATGGGATGCAGGAGTGAAGACGAGCGCTTCTCCTGGTCGTTAACGTGTCGTGTTTAACTTCGATTGGCCTGGAATCAGCTGCTCAGCGGCCAAATGTCACGGTAACATGACCCATACTAAGTGTGCGATTTCATTTCATGAATGGACAGTTACGAGGCTGGATTGTCTGGAAGAGAGAACGCCAGATTGTGAGTAAAGTAAAAGCTGGATGGTTTCTTTTCCTCCCTGTCTGCTTGTTTTTGTATTGTGGACAAGGAGCTGATAGTGTTGCGTTAGTGTTCCTATGTATTAGAGAGATGGTGCGTTTAAGGTTTTTTTTCATGGAGTGGAGAATTGCTTTCTGAAACGAGTATCTGTGATGAAGTCTACATTGAAAATCGTAATTTAAAGTCTGCCCCCCTCCCGGTCCAGCGCATCAAGGACGAAAGAGTGCAGTTTCATGGGGTCTTAAACAGCTGTTCAGATTATTATCAGGAGTTAATCACACGCACACAGATATTTTCAGCAAAATTGGCCCTCAAATGATGAGATATGGCCAGTGGCCCACAGATGTACTAGGCTTGCACTTAAAGCTAGCCAACTAACTAACTCGCAAAACATAGATGGCATACAGAGCAGCAGTTATCTTCAAGCTTAATGTATTAATAATGCCCTACTATAACCAACAGCCTTATCATGCTCATAATTTACGAATAAAGCTGTCTTATATGAAGCTAACTTTCATTAAAATGTGAATTATTTCAGGTACACAAAGAGACATTTTCTTGACTTTGTGTGTGGAGCCTTCATGCAAAACGGTGATGTCTGTCTCTGCGGGGCCGCTGGTGTCTGCGCAGCTGTCGGAGCCAAGTTCCACCGATAACGATAGTTTGTAAAAACGTCCTATCGGCGCTGATTAATCGGCAAAACGATTAATCGGTCGACCTGTAGTCCAAAGGTCATAAAATCTGTCCACCAGCACCTCTGAAGCTCACTAACGAACATGTTGCATCTTGTTTAATCCGGATAAAAAACGCAAAAAAGTTTTACAAGGTTTATATTCCTGGTATTTTCCAGCAGTGAGCTTTAGAGGTGTGTTTGGCACATTTTCTTACCTAGAAACAGGCTAGCTGTTTCCGCCTGCTTCCAGTCCAGAAGCTAACTGGCTGCTGGCTTTAGCTTCATAGTTACCATAAGATATGAGAGTGGTACTGATCTTATCATTTAATCCTCAGCAACAAATTGAATGAGAGTATTTCCCAACATGTCCAACTATTCCTTTAAGCTTTATTAGGTCAACATCACTCAACAACATGACATTTATGAAGAACAGACTCAAATCTTTCTGCTGAGCTGCACTCATTACTCTCTAAGTGTACTCCAACATTTTCTATCAGTGTTGTTCTTTTATCTCATTGAAACTCATCCTTTTATCAACAGGGTTGTGGTTATAATATGTATCTTCTTATACAAAGACATTTTATTACCACAAAGCAAAAGTCCAAACAGAAACACATTCATTTAGTGGCTGTCTAAGATGTTGTACAAACGAAAACTCCAGTTCATTAAACAACATTTTTATACTTGATGTGTTGATGTTGCTGTGAAGTGTGGTGAGAATGATCAGGTAGTTGTGATGGTCTGCTGAAACACTGAGCAGGCCCTAAACTAAATACACTGAGGACAGGTGGGTTTACATCACATTATCCCAAATGCAACACCTGGATAAGAATGACATGAACGATAATGGAATTAATGAAAAACTTCAAATCAATCAAAAATCATTTCATAGTGAGATCATTTGCCAGCAGGGGGCGCTATATACCTGTTAATGAGGACAAAGTCATTTGAAAACAT
The DNA here is from genome assembly GCA_005408345.1 of Macquaria australasica. NCBI lineage: Eukaryota > Metazoa > Chordata > Actinopteri > Centrarchiformes > Percichthyidae > Macquaria > Macquaria australasica. The sequence goes on along the minus strand of SEMN01000966.1, from coordinate 72,391 downwards.
AAAGAAGTAAAAAGGAAAATGTTTACAGTAAAGAGAAGCACCATTAAAAAGAGAATAAAGTCTAAAATTTCTAGATGGACTTTGAACAGCTGAATGATCCTCAGGTTTGATGAACTGTCACTCCACCTCACCTCTGCTTTTTCTGTTTCACAAGAGCAGGTGTGTGTTTGCCTTCTTAAATATATTTTGCATGACTTTTATGCATCACTGCTCCTCAGAGTTTAAGTTCTTATGTCACAGAGAGTCTGAACTGTTTTCATGCACTCACGCTGAAAACTTCATCAGGATGATGTTGCCAATAACTCTGTTTGTCATGTTGGGTTTTCTGAGTCAGGGTGAGAGATTTTAAAATGTTTGGTGCAAATTCAGTCTGAGCAATCCACTTTTTACTTTTGTTTAAATGTGTTTATTATTGTCTTCTATTATAACCTGAACTGCTTCTCCATAGGCTATCAAACATTTCTTCTCATATTTCTCTTTTCTCATTTCAGAGTCGTCTGCCAACAATTTTCTGACTCAGACTGACAAATCCAAGTCTGTTAGTCTTGGAGGGACTGTGACCATCGAGGCCACAGGGAGTTCGGATATTGGTGATGATCTCAGTTGGTACCTTCAGAAACCTGGACAGGCTCCCAAACTTCTTATATACGATACATCAACTCTCTTCTCTGGAACTCCGTCTCGATTCAGTGGCAGTAGCTCTGGTTCTCAATACACTCTGACCATCAGTGGTGTTCAGGCTGAAGATGCTGGAGATTACTACTGTCTGGGTGACCATGGTGGTGGAGTGTTCACACAGTGATTTAGAGCCGTACAAAAACCTCCTTCAGTTTGACTGAAGTGAAAACGGCCTGCAGCAGGTGCAGGGGGTTGGTGAAGAGACTGTGATGAGGATAACTGGTCCAGTGAACACAACACAAGAGTCATCAAGCAGAACCACAATGAATCTAAATAAAACTGAAACAAACTCACAGACGCTCTTACACATACAGTTTAAAACTTATATTCTTGTCAGTTAATTCAGTCTCTTTATGAGTAAGCTGGGAAAGTTAAGTTCTTGTTGGACTTTAGACACTGATATCAAAAAGCTTTAACAGTGTTTCTAGTGATAGCTGCACAAGCCAACCAAAAACAGTCCAAAAATTTATTACTCTTCATTTTAATTCCAAGTTTTTAATTTCATACTCAAAATGTAGTGTTGTCCATTCAAATTCCACAAAGTAATTAAAATACAACCATCTCCTGTGCTATCAGGTATAGTATAATATCAGGTGACACTGAGATGATCAAGAAGGTATTTTTCAAAATGAATATATTATAAAAGAAATACAAAGACACTGACTCATCATAATCCACACATTTATTTAATGATGGTGTTCATGCCACATTTTTGATGGATGAATAGTTTCTCTTGGAGTGAAACTGATAATCATCAGTTTAATTTGAAAAGTAATGAACATAAAGAAGAATATGCAGAAGATCAGTATCAGAAAGCAACATGCACTCTAAAACACTGAGTAGAGAGCTGTGAAACTCGCAGAAATATCTGAACAGAGGAGATCTGTATAGCTTCATCAAGACCTCCATCAAAGAAGCAGCATCATTTCCAGACAGGAAGTGTTGCTGAAGCTCTACTCTGAGCAGCGGTCAGGGTCCAGGGTTTGAGTGACAGGGCTCTGTCCACTCAGACTGGCCTCACAGCTCACTGAGCCCGCCTTCTTCCACTGGTCTGCAGGGAGGCTCAGGGTGCTGCTCCAGCTGTAGTGGCCGTCGCTCCCCAGGACCTCCAGGCTGCGTGACACCCCTGAGGAGGTGCTGCTGCCCCCCACCTTCCAGCCCAGCATCCAGGTTGAGGGGAAGCCCCCGCTGGACAGACACACCAGTGTGGCGCTGCCCTGCTGCAGCTCCTCTGTGGAGGGGGGGAGGACGGTCAGGGTGGGCCGCACCACACCCACTGGAGGAGAGAGAGGGGGGAGAGAAGACAAAGTAATGAGAGTGAAGGCTTGGTAATAAAGAAAAATGACATACTGGTCATTTCTTATATTTGATCAAATCAAACAGAATAACTTGAGCTTCTGCTGCACTCATAAATCACTCAGTATCAGACCATCAGACACACGATTCAAGTGTAAATGCAGCTAAAAAGGTTAATTGATAATGATCATTGATGACGTGTTTCATAATGTGTGACAGTGAATAACTCATCCCTATGATGATTTTCTTCTGTTTAAACTGACAGAGCTGAAACGCTCATGTGAACACAGTTAAAACCTTTGTCGTCTGTCTCTTTCACTTCCTTTTCACTGCGTGTAAAATTAATGAACCGTGAACACAAAGATAAGCTGCATTTACTGATAAAATCACATTTGTGTTTAACAGGAATCCACATTTGAAATCTAAAAACTGTTTGAATGTTCAAAATGAATAAATGAAAATAAAATTAAACTACTGATGTTGTGTTTTGAGCACTGGAAATTTTACTTGACCAATTGTGACTTTTAAACATTTTTAAGCAGATATCAATTCAAAGTTATTACATAAAAAAGTAGAATTTTAGAAAATAGATGAATTCTTTTCTGTTTTTGTTAAAATTTAATAACATGCAAAACTGAATGAATATTGATTTCTGCAACGTTCCTTCTCAGATTGTGAGATCAGCTTGATAAAATAACAAAAAAAATGATCAACAACAAACACTGAACTTGATCACAGTCTCATTTAATATTAAATAAAAGTTATATTTGCTTTATGTTGTATGAAATAAAAATCACTGGTACTTACAGTCAACGATGAGTTTGGTTCCTCCACCAAAAGTCCACCACAGTGATACAAACTCATTAAGTGGCCGTACAAAAACCTCCTGCACTGTGAACAAGCATCTATCCACTGAAACAACTCTCTGCTTTTACTAACAACACAGAAAAAATGATACTTTATTGAATCTACAATGCTTTTTAATGATATGGATATAAATTATTGTATAAATGAAGATGATTTCTTCAATTTTGCTTCACTTTTCTAAACCTGACAGAGAAACGATTATAGTCTCCTTGTAACAAAGTCATTTGTTCACAGTTTTCTATAAGTTATTACATGGTTAAATGAACCTGAAGCTTTTAAATAATACTAATATTAACTAATATTAAATAGAACACAACTATATTATTTATCTACATTAAACCCTGTAAGTGAATTTAAGGCAGACAAACAGACATATCATACCAACCACAGTGGACACAAACTTATCCTTAAATCCTCATCTGCACTTCTAATATAAATATTTTCTTCTGTTCCATTAAGATCATAGATGGTGTAAATCCAAGCAGTATTTCTCCTGATTTTGTGTCCCACGTTGCCTTCAGTGTGTTGAGAGCAGAGAAATCATTTCCATAGAGAGGAGGCTTTGCATCGTCAGCTGATCCTCCAGTGAACTGAGAAGGTTTATAGTCCTGTGAGTTCAACACTGCAGGACTCAGATCTGTCAGTCAACACAGCAGAAACCACAACCACCATGACTCTCATCACCATCCTCATCTGGACGCTGGCCTGCTGCTGTTTTACAGGTTCATTCACTCAGCAACATTTCAAACATGATGTGCTGCCTTTTCTCTCATTTATTTCTGATGATAAATGAATGATTTGTTTTTGTCTGCAGGATGCAGCGGTCAGGTGACTGTGACTCAGCCTCCAGTGAAGACATCTACTCCAGGATCCACTGTCACTCTCACCTGTAAAACCAACCAAGATATTTATGCATATTGTGGTAGTGATGTTTGTCTGCACTGGTATCAACAGAAATCTGGACAGCCTCCAAAGCTCCTAATAAGCACTGTAAGCACACGTGAATCAGGAACACCAGCTCGGTTTAGTGGCAGTGGAAGCAGGACTGACTTCACTTTGACCATCAGTGGAGTTCAGGCTGAAGATGCAGCAGTTTATTACTGTCAGAGTTACCACTACATAAACAGTGCTCCTCTGTTCACACAGTGATTTGTCGTCGTACAAAAACCTCCCTCAGTCAGCCTGCAGAGACACTGAGCTGTTACAGCAGGAACCGACTGCAGCTGCTGAAGAGGAAGAGACTCTGACACAGACCACTGAACACAGAGCTGACAGTAACCTCACCAAGCACTAACTACATATTCATGCTAACATAGCCTATTGGCATATTTTATATTTTATATTTTATATACTTTCATTTGTCAAAAAGTGTGAAACTGTCACTGTTGTCACAACCAACATCCCATGATGTTTATTTTCCACAGACAGTAATATCAGTAGAAGTTATGAAAAACTAATTCTGAAAACTTTACATAACCTAGAAACCCAAACCCAGTATGTTTGTTCACTTTCTTGCTGACTGATACCACTCTGATATCTGTCTGTTAAACATGAAGCTACAGCCAGCCGCTGGTTAGCTTAGCTTAGCATAAAGACTTGAGGTAGGGGGAAACTGATAGCCTGGTTCTGTCCAAAGGTCACGAAATCTGTCCACCAGCACCTCTAAAGCTCACTAATGAACATGTTGTGTCTTGTTAGTTTAATCCGGACAAAAAAAGCAAAAAAGTTTTACAAGGTTTATATTCTTGGTATTTTCCAGCAGTGAGCTTTAGAGGTGTGTTTGGCACATTTTCTTACCTAGAAACAGGCTAGCTGTTTCCCCCTGCTTCCAGTCCAGAAGCTAACTGGCTGCTGGCTTTAGCTTCATAGTTACCATAAGATATGAGAGTGGTACTGATCTTATCATTTAATCCTCAGCAACAAATTGAATGAGCGCATTTCCCAACATGTCCAACTATTCCTTTAAGCTTTATTAGGTCAACATCACTCAACAACATGACATTTATGAAGAACAGACTCAAATCTTTCTGCTGAGCTGCACTCATTACTCTCTAAGTGTACTCCAACATTTTCTATCAGTGTTGTTCTTTTATCTCATTGAAACTCATCCTTTTATCAACAGGGTTGTGGTTAGAATATTTATCTTCTTATACAAAAACATTTTATTACCACAAAGCAAAAGTCCAAACAGAAACACATTCATTTAGTGGCTGTCTAAGATGTTGTACAAACGAAAACTCCAGTTCATTAAACAACATTTTTATACTTGATGTGTTGATGTTGCTGTGAAGTGTGGTGAGAATGATCAGGTAGTTGTGATGGTCGGCTGAAACACTGAGCAGGCCCTAAACTAAATACACTGAGGACAGGTGGGTTTACATCACATTATCCCAAATGCAACACCTGGATAAGAATGACATGAACGATAATGAAATTAGTGAAAAACTTCAAAATCAATCAGAAATCATTTCATAGTGAGTTCATTTGCCAGCAGGGGGCGCTATAGACCTGTTAATTAGGGCAAAGTCATTTGAGAACATGAAGAAGTAAAAAGGAAAATGTTTACATTAAAGAGAAGCACCATTAAAAAGAGAATAAAGTCTAAAATCTCTAGATGGACTTTGAACAGCTGAATGATCCTCAGGTTTGATGAACTGTCACTCCACCTCACCTCTGCTTTTTCTGTTTCACAAGAGCAGGTGTGTGTTTGCCTTCTTAAATATATTTTGCATGACTTTTATGCATCACTGCTCCCCAGAGTTTAAGTTCTTAAGTCATAGAGAGTCTGAACTGTTTTCATGCGCTCACACTGAAAACTGCATCAGGATGATGTTGCCAATAACTCTGTTTGTCATGTTGGGTTTTCTGAGTCAGGGTGAGAGATTTTAAAATGTTTGGTGCAAATTCAGTCTGAGCAATCCACTTTTTACTTTTGTTTAAATGTGTTTATTATTGTCTTCTATTATAACCTGAACTGCTTCTCCATAGGCTATCAAACATTTCTTCTTCATATTTCTCTTTTCTCATTTCAGAGTCGTCTGCCAACAATTTTCTGACTCAGACTGACAAATCCAAGTCTGTTAGTCTTGGAGGGACTGTGACCATCGAGGCCACAGGGAGTTCAAATATTGGTGCTGATCTCAGTTGGTACCTTCAGAAACCTGGACAGGCTCCCAAACTTCTTATATACTATACATCAACTCTCTTCTCTGGAACTCCGTCTCGATTCAGAGGCAGTAGATCTGGTTCTCAATACACTCTGACCATCAGCGGTGTTCAGGCTGAAGATGCTGGAGATTACTACTGTCTGGGTGACCATGGTGGTGGAGTGTTCACACAGTGATTTAGAGCCGTACAAAAACCTCCTTCAGTTTGACTGAAGTGAAAACGGCCTGCAGCAGGTGCAGGGGGTTGGTGAAGAGACTGTGATGAGGATAACTGGTCCAGTGAACACAACACAAGAGTCATCAAGCAGAACCACAATGAATCTAAATAAAACTGAAACAAACTCACAGACGCTCTTACACATACAGTTTAAAACTTATATTCTTGTCAGTTATTTCAGCCTCTTCATGAGTAAGCTGAGAAAGTTAAATTCTGGTTGGACTTTAGACACTGATATCAAAAAATGTTTAACAGTGTCTCTACTGAGAGCCGAACAAAACAGCCATAAACTGTCCAAAAAACACAAATATCTAATTTATTACTCTTCATTTTAACTTCTAATTTTTAATTTCATACTCAAAATGTAGTGTTGTCCATTCAAATTCCACAAAGTAATTAAAATACAACCATCTCCTGTTCTATCAGGTATAGTATAATATCAGGTGACACTGAGACGACCAAGACAGTATTTTTCATAATTAATATATTATAAAAGAAATACAAAGAAGCATTATAATCCACAGTTTTGTTTAATGATGGTTTAATGTTCATGCCACATTTTTGATGGATGAATAGTTTCTCTTGGAGTGAAACTGATAATCATCAGTTTAATTTGAAAAGTAACGAACACAAAGAAGAATATGCAGAAGATCAGTATCAGAAAGCAACATGCACACTAAAACACTGAGTAGAGAGCTGTGAAACTCGGAGAAATATCTGAACAGAGGAGATCTGTAGCTTCATCAAGATCTCCATCAAAGAAGCAGCATCATTTCCAGACAGGAAGTGTTGCTGAAGCTCTACTCTGAGCAGCGGTCAGGGTCCAGGGTTTGAGTGACAGGGCTCTGTCCACTCAGACTGGCCTCACAGCTCACTGAGCCCGCCTTCCTCCACTGGTCTGCAGGGAGGCTCAGGGTGCTGCTCCAGCTGTAGCGGCCGTCGCTCCCCAGGACCTCCAGGCTGCGTGACACCCCTTGGGAGGTGCTGCTGCCCCCCACCTTCCAGTCCAGCATCCAGGTTGAGGGGAAGCCCCCGCTGGACAGACACACCAGTGTGGCGCTGCCCTGCTGCAGCTCCTCTGTGGAGGGGGGGAGGACGGTCAGGGTGGGCCGCACCACACCCACTGGAGGAGAGAGAGGGGGGAGAGGGGGGAGAGAAGACAAAGTAATGAGAGTGAAGGCTTGGTAATAAAGAAAAATGACATACTGGTCATTTCTTATTTTTGATCAAATCAAACAGAATAACTTGAGCTTCTGCTGCACTCATAAATCACTCAGTATCAGACCATCAGACACACGATTCAAGTGTAAATGCAGCTAAAAAGGTTAATTAATACTGATCATTGTTGACATCTTCATATGTGTTTCATAATTTGTGACAGTGAATAACTCATCCCTGTGATGATTTTCTTCTGTTTAAACTGACAGAGCTGAAACGCTCATGTGAACACAGTTAAAACCTTTGTCGTCTGTCTCTTTCACTTCCTTTTCACTGCGTGTAAAATGAATGAACTGTGAACACAAAGATGAGCTGCATTTACTGATAAAATTACATTTGTGTTTAACAGGAATCCACATTTTAAATCTAAAAACTGAATGTTTAAAATGAATAAATGAAATAAAAGAATTTGCTGATGTTATGATTTGAGCATTAAAAGTTTTACTTGACCAAATGTTACTCTTAAACATTTTTTAAGCAGATAACAATTCAAAGTTATTATATAAAAAAGAAGAAGTTTAGAAAATAGATGAATTCTTTTCTATTTTGGTTCAAATGTATTTATATGTAAAACAGAATGAATATTGATTTCTGCAAAGTTCCTCCTCAGATTGTGAGATCAGCTTGATAAAATAACAAAAATGATCAACAACAAACACTGAACTTGATCACAGTCTCATTCAATATTTAGATAAAAGTTATATTTGCTATATGTTGTATGAAATAAAAATCTCTGGTACTTACAGTCAACGATGAGTTTGGTTCCTCCACCAAAAGTCCACCACAGTGATACAAACTCATTAAGTGGCCGTACAAAAACCTCCTGCACTCTGAACAAGCATCTATCCACTGAAACAACTCTCTGATTTTACTGACAACACAAACACATTTATGCTTCATTATATCTACATATCTAAGTTTTTGATAATGACAATGAAATTATTGTATAAATGAAGATTATTTCTTTAGTTTTGCTTCACTTTTCTAAACCTGACAGAGAAACAATGTCACTCTCCTTGTAATAAAGTCATTTCTTTCACAGTTTGATGTCAGTTCATACATGATTAAATAAACATGATGTTTTTAAAAAATGATTATTTACAATCTCTTATGAAGCTGAAGTGAAATATATTATTTATCTACATTAAACCCTGTAAGTGAATTTAAGGCAGACAAACAGACATATCATACCAACCACAGTGGACACAAACTTATCCTTAAATCCTCAACTGCACTTCTAATATAAATATTTTCTTCAGTTCCATTAAGATCATAGATGGTGTAAATCCAAGCAGTATTTCTCCTGATTTTGTGTCCCACGTTGCCTTCAGTGTGTTGAGAGCAGAGAAATCATTTCCATAGAGAGGAGGCTTTGCATCGTCAGCTGATCCTCCAGTGAACTGAGAAGGTTTATAGTCCTGTGAGTTCAACACTGCAGGACTCAGATCTGTCAGTCAACACAGCAGAAACCACAACCACCATGACTCTCATCACCATCCTCATCTGGACGCTGGCCTGCTGCTGTTTTACAGGTTCATTCACTCAGCAACATTTCAAACACGATGTGCTGCCTTTTCTCTCATTTATTTCTGATGATAAATGAATGATTTGTTTTTGTCTGCAGGATGCAGCGGTCAGGTGACTGTGACTCAGCCTCCCGTGAAGACATCTACTCCAGGATCCACTGTCACTCTCACCTGTAAGACTAACCCTGCTGTTTTCACATTTGAGCTTTTGGGTTCTGATGATGAAGGTCTGCACTGGTATCAACAGAAATCTGGACAGCCTCCAAAGCTCCTAATAAGCTCTGTAAGCACACCTGAATCAGGAACACCAGCTCGTTTTAGTGGCAGTGGAAGCAGCTCTGACTTCACTTTGACCATCAGTGGAGTTCAGGCAGAAGATGCAGCAGTTTATTACTGTCAGAGTCTCCATGAAATAAATGATGCTTATGTGTTCACACAGTGATTTGTCGTCGTACAAAAACCTCCCTCAGTCAGACTGCAGAGACACTGAGCTGTTACAGCAGGAACCGACTGCAGCTGCTGAAGAGGAAGAGACTCTGACACAGACCACTGAACACAGAGCTGACAGTAACCTCACCAAGCACTAACTAAAACATATTTACATTCCTAAAACATCCAGTACTTACTGGTTAAGGCACTATTGATTTTGTGTAAAATGTATCATGTTGGATATTGGACAGCATCTGATTAAAAAGTATAATGCTATGAACCTTTTTGAAAAGTTAAATAGAGACAATGCACATGATCATTCTCCACATTGTTCAACCAGTACCAGAGGTGGAACATATGTTCAGGTACTCAAGTGCTGCACTAAAGTATACATTTGAGGCACTTTACTTGAGTATTTCCATTCTCTGGTACTTTATACTTCTACTCCATTACATTTCATTGGGTAATTGTACTTTTTACTGTACTACATTTATTTAACAACTTTTTACTTTGCAAATTAAGATTTTACATATAAACAATATAATCAGATTTTATAGATCCAACAGTATATGAAGCAGCTAAATTAGCTTCACCATGAGCCACTTAAGTGCTATTTACATGTTATTTCATCAGCAATAACAATCACTTAACAATGAATATAATAATATAACATTCTGCTTTTGTTGATAATACTTCTATACTTTTACTTGAGGTTTTGAATGCAGGATTTTTACTTGTAAAGGAGTATTTTTACATTGTGATATTGCGGCTACTTCTGCTTAAGTAAAGGAACTGAATGGACCTATCTCTTCCACCACTGATCATGCACTGCTGCCCTGTTCCAGACCTGGACATACAGTAATTGTTCATGTCTCTTTTTGTAGTTATTTCGCTTGAATTCGCTAGAGGGCAGCGATGGTCAGATGTAGGATTGCAGGCATTGAAGGGCTCATTACCATCTCACACAAGCACATCCAGTAGACGCAGACGAACGTTAACATACTTTTAAGTCAATTTGAATATTATGAAGCATCATGAGCACATCATGCACAGGATGTCAGGTCTTGTGCGGGGTCTTCTTTTCTTCGTTAGAGTCCTATATCTATACAGACCATAGTGATGATTCCACTTCTAAATTATACGTAATGCCTCTAAACATAGTTGAGATTGTGTTGCTTTGTCAACTCAAACCACAGAGATGTTTCCGCATTCTTCGGGGAAGTTGATCTTTGGCCATCGCGGAAGGAAAGTTGCACTTCTCTACAGCGCTATAAAACTCACGTCGCTCCAACCCTCCCTCGTTTCATCAAAAAGATTGCATTTTGTTTCCATAAAGGTCCAGCTTCGTGGTTCAGTTATGATTGGGCCGTCTTCATGTTAGCGCATCTGCAGGCTGCGTCGATTATTGCGCGCTCGTTCATCGCAGCTCTTAAAGTCTGAAAATGAGTGATCAGAGAAGAAACGCTTTAAAAACAGTACTTCAGTTGATGTGTCAGCTTCTGTGGGTATGTAAGACTTTGTCAGTGTTGCCGTATTTTCATTATCTTGTATTGTTTTTGTATTCTGCCACTAATTATTGCCAATAATGATCCTATTTATGGTTATTTATAAATGGTTAATATTCTTTTTAAAATAAATCTTGATATTTACTTCTGTTTAAAATAACCTAAAATCAGAGGTATAAGTAGAAGAAATCACCTATATTTGTTGTGTGTGAATGTATTGCCCTGTATAATATATATGTATTTGGTTGAGTCTCAGATGTTACATGTCATGTGACACAAGAGTGCACGTGTGCGCATGTTTTTTTGGAGAGGAACTAAGTAGAACTACAGTGTTAACGCCGCACAGAGCATGGCACACACACACCTAAAGATGAATTGACCAAAACCAACATTTTGTATGTTTTATATTATTTGATTCTAGCAGTTCTATAATAAAAAGCTTATGACGTGTTCTGTGGTGACTATTTGAGTTTTTGAATAAAGTTACCCTGCAAGTACAGTATGAGTGTGTATTGATCATCTCATCTAACTACTGGCAAGAAAAACAAATAAACATATGACCCAAATTGTCAAACTATTCCTTCATCCCTTTAAAAAAGGATGGAGGAATGTTAAGGCAAGTGGTCCCTGACAGCTTATAGGTGTTGATATGTAGCAATATTATGTCTTAATAGATTGATGGTCTCAGTGAGAACATATACAATGCAATACAATACAGAGTACAATATACAATATATTGTATAATACAATATACACTGTCTGTTGTGTAATATTGAATCTTATTTAATTTTTATTTACCAGGTGGTGGGGTTAGTGGTGGGCCTGAGTGGATTCTACCTGCTGATGAAATACAGACAGAGCAGCTTATTTTTTTCTCACACCTACATCACCCTGCCAGCTGTCTTCGCTCTCGCCAGCGCTGTGGTCCTGGTGGTCAGCGGCTGCCTCGGCACCTGGCTGAGCCTCAGGGAGTCCACCTTTCTGCAGGGACTGGTAAGGTTGTGTGTGTGTGTGTGTGTGTGTGTGTGTGTGTGTGTGTGTGTGTGTGTGAATGTAGGTATCTGTATGTGCATCAGTGTTTTGTCTGTACATAATAGAGTGTTTTCTTCTCCAGTTTGTTTATCTGCTAGTTTTGGTCTTTTGTCTGGAAAGTACGGCTTCAGCGTTGGCTTATTTTCACTCTACAAAGGTAAGTTGCACAAAAATTCATGTGCACTCAACAGTTGTGTTTTCATGACACTGCAGATTATTCTGGAAAGAAATTGCATGTTTATGTTCTTTGTGTGTGCTTCCTTTTTGTTTAGCTGGATTCAGAGATAGCTCCCCTCAGTGGGGTGTTTCAGAAATACAACGGCATCAACCAGGACCCCAACTCTCGAGCTGTGGATGCTACACAAGTAGAGGTGTGTGTTCAGTTATAACTCATGTGAACTGGGTGATATAGACATCCACATACCCCAAGAATGTTTGTATCAGGTGTGCAAAATGTGTAAAATGATGTACCATTTCAAAAAGTCTACAACACTATCAGAATTGTCCAAAGCAGCAGCATATACCTGAATATAATACCAATATAGCCAATAATTTGCTTTAGCAAAAGACTGCAAGTAGCAGGGACATGAAAACAAGCAGCAACAGCTAAAGCTGAGTGTTGAAGCCAGTGTTCAAGCACTTTGGGTTGCACTTCCTCTAATGGCCACTAGATGCTGTCTTGAACATGGAAATCTCCCATCTTCCCTTGAGTGGAATTTGGAAATGTATTTTTCCATTAAGAGGATATTTAGTCTTAAAGAGGGGTATGTTTGGGAGCTATTTGTCTTGATTGACAGACATCTCAGGCTACACTCAGCTGTGATAGTTGGCCCTCATTTGTCCAACCTCATCTCAACCCAAACCTCAGGAATTAGACAATAATATTTTTTCTTTTGGTCCCTGTTAGTTGCAGTGTTGTGGTATCCATGACTACAGGGACTGGCTGGAAACCTCCTGGTTTAACCGTACAGGAGGACTCCTGGTTCCTCGCAGCTGCTGCAACTCTACTTTCCCCTCCTGCAATGGCACTGTGGACCAGCCATGGCAGCTTTACGCACAGGTAGACATGTGCATCCAGATGAATTCAACACTCATAAACATGAAACAGCTCCAGCGTGAATGTCTGATTGGACCCCTCTGTCTCTCTGTCTTTCTTTCTCTTTCTCTTCTCTCTCTTTCAGGGCTGCCAGGTGAAGGTGGAGATGGCCTTACAGTTTGTGCTGAGTTTTATCGTCTGGGGCTCCCCGCTGATTTTTGTGGTGGAGGTGCGAAATACTTTTTTGTATACACTTGTTACAAAATGCACCCCGATTGAGAAACGAAACACAGATAGAGAGGGACTTTTGCTACTTTAGATTGGTGGTTCCTTAAAGCTGCATTAATTGATTTTTTGATTTTATTTTGGCCAAGCTATATACACAATATTGACATATTATCACCTTATGAAGTTGTTGTGGCGAATGTGGTAGCAAACAGTGGCCAGGATATACAGAGAAACATTAGCGTTAATTTGTCATGTTTATTACCACACAGTGAATTTAAGTCCAACATTAACTCTCCTTTTAGCTCTGTTTTGGTCTCTATCTGGCTCTTTAGGTGCTAAATGCTGCACTATTTTCACCAGCTAGTCGCTAACTTTGTCTGTCTGCTGTTTGGTGTTAGCCAGTTAGCGTACTATGGCTGTCACTAATGATTATTTTCATTATTGATTAGTCTGACGATTATTTTCTCAACGTATCATTTGGTCCATAAAATGTCAGAAAATAGTGAAAAATGCCCATCAGAATTTTCTAAAGCCAGGCTGACATATTAGAATTGCTTGTTTTGCTTAAACAATGACTTAAACAGTTATCAAAATAGTTGCAGATTAATTTTCGGTCAATCAACTAATTGATTATTTGACTGATCGTTTGTGCTCTTGCAGTGTATGGTGAATTTTTCAGAGCTCAGGACAGAAAACAGCTGCTTAAAACAATGATGGTGAGATCAGTGAGACCAAAACAGTGACGTTACGCGCCGTAAAACCAAAACAATGAGCTGAAAGATGCTAAAAAGCTCAGTAGAGCTGAGAGGAACTGTACAGTCAGATGATAATTCTCTGTGGGTTTGTTACTACAAGCAAGTTCTTTGACATTACACATTTGAGCCATTGGTAAAATAAGAATATTGATAAGTGCATCTTTAAGTGAGTTGTTAAAAACAGAGAAGACATGAAAGGAAGTGCAGGAGCAGTCCTAAGAAAAACAAGCACTGCTAATATTTTTCTTCTTGGAATGTATCAGATTTTAAGGAGTCATAAAGGCGACTGTTTTGCTCATGCTGTAAGTTTTGATTTATACAGTTACACTATATGAATTCTTCTACACATTCTTATGCACTGTTATGCTGTTCATTTGGGGGGGAATGGATGAAGTTTGGTTGAACATTTTGGCTCCATTCGAATAACCTGGTAAATACTAAAGACCCAAAATCCCCTCATGGACTGCTGGTGCAACGCTTTTTAACCACAAATCAATATTGTGTATACATTTTGATTAAATGCACGCTACTGTGGCATTTAATTTAAAAAAAAAAAAGTGTTAAGTTTCAGAAGTTCATTATTAAGCATTGTTTAATTTGGCAGTTAACCAGAATCTTCTTCTCCTTCCTTCTCATCTTATCATGCAGGTTGTTTTGTTTCTGACGGTGGCACAGCTGATGAAGGACCAACCACTGATGGGATATCAAGTACTGGACAAACACTAAAGACAGTGTGAGAGCATTTTACTTTGCACAGACACTATAATACTACATAGTGTGTCATATTATATTGTGTAAATGCATATATTATTATTGGGTATGTTGTTAGAATAAGCTGCAGACACTCTCACTACAGCTCTGATTAATGCAGGTTTACTCCACTCCACTACATAACATGGAACATACAAGTGGTTAAAGGTATTTTGTTTAATGCAGTTGTATTGTTAATTATTGGTATTTCTGACACCAAAAAGATGAAGATGGTTTATGGAAAGCTGTTTATTGCTTTAACTATACTGTTGCACTATTCAGTCTATAGACTCAACAATGTTGTATGATACTGCTGAGGGGTAATAAAAGGGAAAACAGCTCTGTTATCATGATATGTGATGTGATGGTTCGTGTCTGGGTATGTAAGGTTATATTGTGTTATCCTTGATGTTATTATTGTATACATTGCACTTTTTTTAACTGTCTCCATGTGTACATTTATGTTGTATTTGTCTGATATTGCCACACACAGAATATATTTCTGAAGGGACAAAAAAACAAAAAAACAAAAACTGTGCTGTTGATTACACTTCATGATCTGAACACTTGTCCCTTGTATTTACCACATTTCTGGTCTCGTTCTGTATATCCTGCACTCACTGCATTATCCCTAAAATTAGAGCATCTCTGCAAGTATTACAGTGTGTTGCATATGTATACTGGTTGCATATTACACTGTACCTGAACCTGCACCTCAACACACTGATTAACCAACATCTCCCTCTATTTTGTGTTAAGATAAGCTTCACATTGCACACTAGTCTATTTTTTTTTTTTTTGTATCATAATGGCCACTTAAACTAAGTAATTAAAGTACTTCTAAAATGCCTAATGATAACTGTGAAATCAATACATTTTTGCCTGAAATATTTTTTCTTGTTCTGATCTTATTAAAACCCAATATGTGGTGAGGTTCCTTATTGAAATGGTAACCCTTCCCTTTGCCAAAAACTTGCACATTTGATTAAAGTGAAAAATACAGAAAACCCCAATAAGAATTGTCATAATAGCAAACAAGGGAAAATGTAATGTTATATATGTTATATGGACTGTGCATGAATAAATATGTATAAAGGATAAAGCATATTCATAGATAATGAATAGTACAGTATGTGACTTTATTGTGTTTGGGGTCAATTTATAAACAATTCTCATAAAATTTGGTAAAGTCATGAAGTATCAAGGTGATAAAACAATGTAACGTGGTTCAAAGCATATCTGATGCCCCTATTACTTCATGGTTTATTCCAATGAATCAGTATTAATATCCCAAATAAAAATGCTCATAGAGCCAACATTGTTAGACTCCATGAGATTACAATTCCTTACACACTGAAAAGGATCTGTGCAATTGCATTCAAAGTAATAGCATATTATTTCACGGGCCTCTAATTATATGCCAGAAAAACACCATTGAGCTGTATTTTAGGAGTGCGTGTTGACCATGGACGTTGACCACGCTGTCTCCTCTGCAGAGGCGTGGCTGGACGCGAGTGGGCGTGGTGGGATTCGTCACGCAGCTTCATCCTCGGCTTCTTCGCTACGTGAGGCCGACTTGGAGGGAAGTGAACGTCGCTAAGAAAGGGGGGGAAAAAAAGGGAGAAAGGAGCAGAAACAGCAACTATCTCCTAAAAGCTGGTAAGGTTTAAAATGTCGACGTGTGTTTCCCGAAGCCGCTTAGCTGTATGCGTTGTTATTTCGGTGTTTGTAGGTTTGTCAAATGCGAACGACTGCCATGCCGTTTTCGCGGCCCTGGGAGCCGTTCGTGGCTAACGTTAGCCTCCGTGGCCTGTTAGCAGGCCGCTGTGGTTTAGGCGCGGGGACAGAAATGCATCGATCCGACGCTCTCCAAAATAGGGGCACGGTGCTCTACGATAGCTAGCCGGCAAGAGACCGCCACGTAATCTGTCCTCTTAACGCGGCACGGGTGGTTGTGTTGTCTTGTATGCGATGAAGATCAGAATAGTGACACTGTGCCTTGTTTTTGTCACACCTGGTTGGACGTATGTTTACCCTTCTAACCAGACAAGAGAGTGAGCATGTAGCTGGCTAGTAACGCCAGTCAGGCCTCCGCACGTTTCCGAGTAAGAGATCAACTCGTGAATTGATGTGATGTTGACCGGTGATAAAAACACAAGTGCACCATTGAAACGGGAGTCTGCGGTTGCAGAGAACAATGTCAGACTGTTTCTGTAGTAATTTTAATGTTAGCAATCACTGCTGGCCAAATCTGTCACGTTAAGGGCAACGTCGCCCGTTTTTACAATTAAAATTTTTTGTCTTATAATACAAAATATCAGTCGTTTTTCTGACAGCTCATTGATTTATGTTTTTTTAATTTTTTAATTTTCTTTAAAATCATCCCTGGTTGTGAATCCAGCCTCTTTCCTCCTGACAACCATCGGGAGGTTCCCATCCTTCATGTTTACCATCACACTGTGGTTATGTCAACGACAATAATGAGCTCTTTTTAAGATTGGTAAGCTGTACACAGCAAATTAAAAGCTTTATGTACCCTGCTTTTGCATTGCTGGAGGTGTGAGAGGAAATGGCTGGCCACCTCTGTGCATGTCCAGTTTTATCCAATTTGGCCATCACATGAGACTGACCACCTTGCACCAACATTAGCTAACCCCAACCCTTCTTAACCTATATAATAGGTATATGTAATATCCGCCGTCTTTAAAAACTTAATTGTTTAACTTTTCTGCAAAGAGTTGAGAACCACGTGGAACATTTACATTAATTTCTGGCGATGTCTTTTTGCTTATTTAAGAATCTGGTTGTTGTCAAGTGTATATTTTCTTAACGTCATGTTCTTCAGACGGCACGCTTGCTTGTTTGCTCACTGCCACATTGACAGAGTTGTTTGATTTTGTCTTATCCCCCCATCCACCCACCCACCCAGCCTCAGGAGCAGTGAAGTGTCTTCATGGCAGTTCGTCGAGGACACATTAAGTACTTGAAAGTGAGTATGAGATCTCAAGCTCCCGTTTCCAACAGTGCCACAGTCTGTGACCTTATCAGCTGGATGTTTTCAGTTCGATCAGATAGTTTAGATTTAGATTTTGAGGCGGTTGACAAAGAATTGAATGCTTAATTCCTGTTATATGGTAGCGATCACAGTTGTGCCTGTGTTAAGAAATTTGGCTGCAGGAAATTTACAGACTCACTTCATGCTGAAAATTGGACAGAGCCTCGTTATAAATTTGTGTAAAAGGTGTCATGACTGTACACAGTGATCTGTTGTTACTTAGCTGGAAATAATTATTTAATATGCTTTAAAAGTGAGATAGTATTAAGAGAAATAAAAAACACACACTCATGCTAACTCCCACCGGCTATGCCTATGTTTACTGGTTTAATACAGGACTCTCATTCATCCTCTCAGGCGGTGTATCTTACCCACCAGAATACACAATCACAACCCTTCTCTTGCATGAATGGACCTCTGTCAGGTTGACCGCTGGACTGGTTTCCCTTTCAGGCCCGAGCCCATTTCAGCCACCAGCAAATGTGTCCACTGGGACAATTTTAGTTGTATTAAGTATTTTGAAGCCGGGCTCTGTTCTTGTTGTGGGCACTTAACATTGTTAATTAAACTAATCTTGGACCCCTTAGTGTGATTGTCAGAGTAGACTGTAGTCGGACATGTGACTGAGGTAATCTGGGGTTAAAAGAGTTAGTTGCATACTCAAATGTTAAACGTGTTTGTGGCCTTTTTATATGGTATTACATTCCATTGTTTAAATTTGATGTTGGCTTAGTGTAAACCACTACATTGAGACCAATTTGCAGCTTAAATCCAGTCACATGCTTACGTGGCCATGAACGTTTTAATCCCTGGTTTTTGTTGCATTAAAAACTGTAATTACACTGTGGACACTCTTATCCCTTTTTCCACTAAAAAGTACCAGCGACTATGGAACCAGAAGAACTAAACTAGGAACTAAAAGTTCCTATCCACAATTTAAACATAATTTGGAAACGACAACACAGAGTCATCCTGTTGTTTTTTGTATTTAATAAGGAGTGACTCTGGTGTTTGAGTTGGATGTAATGAATTAATGAAAAAGAGACATACAGAGATGGAAAAGGAGACTGAAAACTACAGAGCGTCTGTCTCCAAAGTAAACATTCTGCTGAGCGTTAAATTGTTATTTATTGTAGCTTTAGAAAGTAACTGGCATGAATCGGCAAGTTTAATTTCTCTTGTTTACCGTCTTTGTTCTCTCATCACAGCTCCCTGTCGTTCACAGCCCATTCACACATACACACACCCTTCCTCATTCTTTTTCTCACTTTTTTTAAAAAATGAGCTGGGAAACTCCAGCTGCAACAAAGCCTAACTTTGTTTTAAATGTTAATAAATGACAAGAAATGTCTACTCCTTGTTCTAATATCTTTACTGCAGTACTTCCTTTTTTATGAATGAAGCGGTACATAAGTTGTTGTCTGGGTTGGCCAATTAGCGGCAGTCAGCCCCACAAACTCCACCCTTTAAGTCCCTGAACCTTTTGGAAAGTACTACTGCTGGAGAAGGGAGTTTTTTTTGTTTTTTTAGTCCCTGGTTCCTCCGGTTGACTTATAATTCTATGTGATTTTCACAAATTTGCTTAGTGCCTAAGATATTAACTACAAACAGACTTGTCTTTTTTTAAAGAGTAGAGGTGGAACGTTTTAATTTCTTCAAATTAAAACGTTCTGTTGAGCAGTGATTTGCACATATCTGTGTTATTGTACCAGCTGTATGCTCTAGTTTGCGTGTCACTGTATCCCAGTCAGTGATGTAATAGGGGTTGTTTGAGGTAGCCGGGTAGAGGCAAGGTCAGTGAAGCCTGAGGAGTATAAATTATAGGAAGTCTATGGGACACTGATTGTTTTACTCTATTTTGACTCTGTGCTGCTGGCCACTGAACAGCTGACTACACTTTAATTTGAAAGTAATGTGCTTGAATTGATCCCTTTGGCGTCTGTTCTTTTTTTTATTCCCTGTCTAGGTGTAGAGTGGACAGCCTTTAGCACCGTTTTTGTGTTTTTAGAGAGATCAGGCTGTTTGTGCAGCAAAATATTTTAAGACCTGTGTCGGGCTGCAACTAATGATTACTTTCATTATCAATTAATCTGCCGAATGGTTTGATTAAGTGTTTTATCTATAAAATGTTAGAAAATAGTGAAAACTACCCATTGAGGATTCCCAGAGCCAAAGGTGATGTATTCGAATGGCTTGTTTTATTCCCCCAACAGTCAAAAATCCAAAGATGTATTAAGTTTATTATCACATAGGGGTGGGGAAACAATCGATTCACTTAAGTATCATGATTCTTATTTTTATTTTTTTATTTGTTTTTTTGATTCCTGAATGATATGATTTTATTAAATAAATATGTATTAATATATTCATAATACTTTATTTACCAATTTTATATGCAGTATAGCAATGATGCTGCCAAAATAAAACTCAAAGACTGATGTGATGTGCAATGTTTTTAGAAATATGACTCATGATATACAGTCTCTAGAAGTGTATGATTCAACTTTTTCCCATGGTCTAGTGTTAAAAAAAAAAAAATTGCAATAAATCGTAATATTGAATCGTAATACTTAAGAATCGGTAGATAAGCATGTCGCCCCAGCCCTACTATTGTAAATGGAAAAAGAAAAGATCTAATCGTCAAATTTGAGTAGCTGGGACCAGTAAATGTTTGGCATTTTTGCTTGAAAACTGACTGAAATGATTAGATAGCTAATTGTTTCAGCTCCAGTTTTGCGCACCCTGTGTGCTTACCTTGCTGTTGTGTTTTTTGGCCCACCAGGCCGACCTGCAGGAGGTGTATGACATGTCTAACGGTTATGAAGACCACATGGGAGGGGACGAGGGGAAGGACGCCAAGACCAACCTGATAGTGAACTACCTGCCTCAGAGCATGACACAGGACGAGCTGCGGAGCCTCTTCAGCAGCATCGGGGAGGTGGAGTCTGCCAAGCTGATTCGAGACAAAGTCGCAGGTATGCTACACTCTGAAGCGATAAGACCTGTGACAGACCAGATGGACGCTTAAACGTGAGATTTTGTTTTTTAAATGGCAAAGGATTTGTGTTACAGACTTAACACAGACTGAATATATCAGTGGTGGTTCAGCGTTATGACTTGGAGAATAGTTTGGCCTATCGCTCATTTTCAAATGACCTTGTCTTTATTGGCAGGATATCCACTAAAGGCCTGTTTTCTGGCTCCTCTGTCCTCAGTGATTTTTATAATGTAATTTTATTTGAAATATCCCAAATTGATTTCCTGCTTGAGTTGAGTAGTAGTTTGCTCAAAGTTTTTCACCACCACAAAGTTTTTATTTATTCCAGCCAGTCCAACCCTGTTTAACTGTAGACAGTTTCTTTGTTTGTTTAGACTAGCATGCAATGTTAAGATTTGTTTTTATTTTTAAATATTTATTTGTTTGCAGATTTTTTTTAACTATACAACGTTTTTTTGTTTTATTTTATTGTTTTCCTTTTTTTTTCTCTAGGCCACAGTTTAGGGTACGGATTTGTTAACTATCTTAACCCTAGTGATGCAGACAGAGCTATCAGTACACTGAATGGACTAAGGCTACAGTCCAAAACTATCAAGGTAACGTGCAATAAGGTGTTCTACAATTCTCAAACCAAAGATGTCATGTCATATAACTCTCCTGTGGCTCCTGTGCTGTCCGCTAACTAGCTAGTACATGTCAGCCCGAGGAAGTGATACTGCTTTTACAGCTCACTTACTGCCCTATCTGACATGTCTGTTGAGTTTGACTTTAATTTTACTTATTTTATTTGACACATTCTGTCAAATTCAATGTATTTCATGTATTTAATTCCTTAAAAGTATCTTTTTGATCAGTTTGATTTAATTTTTTTTGTTGCTGTAGTGTTCTTTTTATGCTTCTGACTCCACTCATTTTTGCTCATACCGAAGACTTACTTCGTAAAACCACTTAGGTGACAGTTTGCTTATCAGATAATTTAATTTTCTTTTATAGAGTCCAAAAGTGTTGTTTTTGATAAATAGACAAAACCTTTCAGATGAATGAGTTGATGTAACTTATGAAGCACCTGATATAATCGCCCCTGTAAATCCCAAAATAGTTAAAATGTCAACAGTTTGATAGATTTAAGTACTTTTGATAATTTTTTTTGTTACTTTTTGTACATGTGTATCAGTAGAGTTTTAATCAGGCAGTTGTTGCTTCCTGTTGCCAGGTGTCATACGCACGGCCCAGCTCTGATACAATAAAGGATGCCAACCTATATATCAGCGGCCTGCCAAAGTCCATGACACAGAAGGACGTGGAGGACATGTTTTCACGTTATGGACACATCATTAACTCCCGAGTACTTGTTGATCAGGCTACAGGTACGACAGGTGAATGACTTCCTTACTTTTCAAAAATTCTTTTCGGTAACAGATGGCACCCTTGTTTGGCCAAAAAAAGCAGTAGTTACACTACCTGTATGCGAATAGGCTGTCAACAGCTGCCCTCTCATACCCAGGTGGGTCCCGCGGGGTGGCTTTTATCCGGTTTGACAAGCGAGCAGAGGCAGAGGAAGCCGTCAAAAATCTGAACGGCCAAAAACCACCTGGAGCCTCTGAGCCAATCACAGTGAAATTTGCTGCCAACCCAAACCAGGCGAAGAACACACAGCTCATCTCTCAGCTCTACCACAACCAGTCCCGGCGCTTTGGGGGGCCCTTACACCACCAGGCACAGCGGTTTAGGTGAGAGAAGTTGTGAACATTGACAAACACGGATTAGGACTTGATCTTACTTTTAGTCTTGTGATAACTAAATCATCATTTATCTACAGATAGTCAGTATACATAACACTAGGAAACATGTAGTCTCAGAAAAACGGGAAACATGTCAATCAAATCCAAAACATGAAGAGGCCTTGCACTCATGTCCACTGTATGTATATTATAGCAGGAGAGCCTTGTTAATTCTGTGTGCCAAAACTCTGGTAGGCTTGCATTTACACCAGAAATAATGAGACATTTGTGGACAGAAACATGCAGTTTATGTTCTTGATTATGGTATCAATTATATGGTATGATATTAATTGAACTTTGCTTAATTGTTGATTTAAAAATACAATAAATGTGTGCTTCAGGGGCAAAGGAGGGCTTGACAGAAAATGTTCTGAAACCAGTGTTTGAAACCGTTCTTAAATGTATCAAAGTACTGCCATGTATGACTGCTTTTGAATGTGTCTATGACATAATCCTGACTCATTGAGAAACCACACTGCTTAGAGGAGTTTTAATGCATTATCACAGAAGTAAATGAACTAGAGCTGAAATTATTAGTCAATCTGATAATCGGTTAATCGTATGCGTCACTTTTAAGTAAAAGTAACACAAATTTTCTGCTTCCAGCTTCTCAAATTCATTGATTCATCTTCTACAATAGTAAACAGAATATCTTTGTCTGTTGTTTGGACAAAACATTTCAATATGTCAACTTGGGCTTTGGGAAATTGTTATGGGCATATTTTACTATTTTCTGACATTTTGTGGACCAAACAATTAATCAAGAAAATAATCGATAATGAAAATAATAATTAGCTGCAGCCCTAAAATGAACAGGTTAAAACTGTAGTGGACTTTCATTTCAGTTTCAGTGTTATTGATAAATCCACAAGTACTCCAAACATTCTCATTTCCAGGTTCTCCCCCATGGGCGTTGATCACATGGGCGGCATGGGAGGCGTCAGTGTCCCCGGAAACTCCACCTCCGGTTGGTGCATCTTCATCTACAACCTGGGCCAGGACGCCGACGAGAGCATCCTTTGGCAGATGTTCGGCCCCTTTGGCGCCGTCACCAACGTCAAGGTGATCCGAGACTTCAACACCAACAAGTGCAAGGGCTTCGGCTTCGTTACCATGACTAACTACGAGGAGGCGGCCATGGCCATCGCCAGCCTGAACGGCTACCGGCTCGGAGACAAGATGCTGCAAGTGTCCTTTAAGACCAGCAAGGGCCACAAGTAGAAAGAGCTGGACAATCGGGTGTAGAGGAGAGATTGAAATGACCTGCGGCAGGCTTTTATTGCAGAGAGCAGAAGTGTGCGTTTGCAAAGTCTGACACATGTTTGGGTTTTAGTGTATTCAGAGTTAAATGAGATGTTCACTCTTCTGCACCTTTGTACTTGTCTAAAAGAGTATTTTTTTTTTTTTTTTCATCTTTATACTCATGCTTGAGGACACTCGGTAGTTTTAATTTTTAGGGAGGGGATGGAGAGGGCAAAATCCCATGATACCCCCAAGATAACTTTTGAAAATGATCTAAAAAGCTAAAATACCGTCTGTATGTGTTGCATGTATAACTGTGGGGACTAGATAAAGGAGGGAGGCAAATGGTTCTTAGCAGTGCACTGAAAATATGGAGTGTAAAGAAAGCCCTGCAAATTGTTCTCCCAAGTGTTGAGATTTTAGCGGATGATTTAGTGTAAAGAAGGCGAAGAACAATATTTTGCCCGTAGCCAGTGGTTGTTTCATTTTTGGAAAAACAGTGCTCTGTTCTGGATCCTCGTCATAAGTAGAAATAGATGCCTTAAATTATCATCCAGTGGACACATAGACCTACAATACCACTCACTGTCTCGAGTAAATCTAAGAGCAAAGCACTTGTAACCAATCTGTTTTAGGTTACTATGAATATCAGTCTTTTTCATGTAAATCTGACTTTTGCTCACCCTTGTACCAGGTTAACACTTTAAAACAGGACGAGCTCTGGAGGGAAATGTTTTTGTTTTGTTTGTCCCTGTGTAAATTGTCTTTTTTTTATTATTATTATTATTATTATTATTATTATTATTATTATTATAAGTTGTATTTCAGGAGAGTCCTGGTGAATATGAACCCAAGTCAATGAGTAGGGAATTGAGATGGACCAAAGGCAGGGAGAGATTAGATCCTATAACACCAGAAGAGTTTTCTGAGCAGATTTTCACAAGGTAAATTTACACCTTTTTGTTTTTCTTGTTTTTTGAAGAGGTACTAAGGTTATATCTGAGGCTGGCTGAGAGCAACATCACTTTGGCTCAGTTTGCTGTTTTGTTTTCTTTTGAGTCGATTTGTTTTCTTTTTGTTTTGGAATTTTTTTTTTTTTTTCTTTCTAAAGGCATAGATTATTATTATTTGTTACACTGTAAGTTACAAACTTGTTTTAACGAGTTCTTATCTCAAGTTTGGAGAGAAATTAATGGCCTTTTGTAAATGATTTCAGTTTAGATTTGATTTCTTTTCTTCCTTTTGTTTTGGTTGTTTCACTTTGAGCATAAACCATTAAATTTTGTTTCTTTTTGCTGAAAGTTTTGTTTGGTTTGTTTCTTTTTTTTATCTACCTTTTTTTAAGATTTGGTTTGGAGTTTTGTTCTATTATTTTTCTAGCAGCAAATCTGCAGTGGTGATAAAAGATCACTGGTCAAGCGAAAGCAGGCTGTTACAAAAAGTGTTTCTACTGGAGGCTTTTAAACGTCTGAAACAGGCTTAAATTAACAATAAATGGACCAATGTTATTTGAGATATGGTTATTTAACCTGTACACAGACACTTGAAGGAATGCGATTGTCCTGCAAACATTTCATGAAGCTAATTTCAAAGATTGCCTGATGAGTTTGAACCACTGAAGAGAAACATAATTAGCAAGTTGAAGCTGTACGTTGGCACTTTTGGTACAGCCGTCTGTTTCAGCAGTTGTGAGTTGAATGACAGGCTTATTTATTGGCATCTGGCCCAGTAAATCTGCTTTTTGGTACCGGGCTGTTTTTAGGAGGGCGATTTACATTTAGATGAAACACAGCAAATAAGTATACTTCACAATTCACTTGAAGATTTAGGCCTTTAGACACAAACCCATTGCTCTGATCTTTATCTAATTGAGACTTAGTTTACTTGCTCAGTGAAACACTAATTATATCATCCATTTAGAAAAGATGATTGGCATATTACAGCTCATCTTTTTACAGTGATGACTTTGGTGAATTGTCTTGTTCTCCAAGGTGGTTGAGAGGTGGAGCTTTAGCATCGGTTCTGTAACTGACAACAAATTGAACAGAGGACCCACTTGATGATAGAGCTACAAGTAGCAAATGATTCCTGGGAACAGTACCTGCTGACACTTTTTAGGATTCACTTTAAAAAAACTTTTTTTTTTCCCCCCAGCAATAATCCCCCTGATGCTTCATTAAATGCCCCTTTAATCTGTGTGCCCCCCTCGTGAAGGAATATTCCCATCACAAGCTTCAGATTTTGGTCTTAAAAGTGCTTTTTGATTCAGTATTTCCATGTTATTTTTGTGTCCCAATCCTTAATTTTGTGCAATATTTCATGACTTGCTCAAAGCAAGGTAGTAGAAATTTGTTGTAGTCTGTCATCTTTTTTTATAATTTCTTTTTTCTACTGACGTTCTATGTTACTGCTTAGTTTTCTCAGCAGTCTAGTTGCAAGTGAATCTGTTTTAGGGGCAGTCAGAATAAACTGCATTCCGCCTTAATTTATAAGTGGAAATGGTGTATTTGACATCAGGAGGCGCAAATATTTATTTGACAATGTATGCGGTCATACTTGTTACTTATTGGAGTGTTTTTAATGATTTTTTTTTGTTTTGTCACTAAGTTGAAGCCCATTAAATGTCTTCTTACATTGGATCATTTCAATAAAAACATGGTGGCTTTTCAAAATTGAAAGAATTAAATGTCTCTTCAGAAGCTTCTTGTGGATTTGCTGTAAGTGATTTTCTTGACAAAAGGACTTTCATATCAATGTTTTGCATGTTACCTAAGTTAGCATTTTTATTGGATAACTATATTTCCTGTTTTACTCATCAGCATTTGTGTTGTTATGAAAAGGTAGATGATTTATCTTTAATATCACCAGCCTTCAGCTGATCACATGGCCCAGTTATTACCCTCGGAGACCAGATGGAGGAGACATGTCTGCACATGTACTGTAACTGCCACTTTCCACAACAACAAAGGAAAACTGCCTTAATCCAAATATCAACGATGTCTTTATTATTATGGTTCTCAATAAGATGGCCTGAATTTGGACTCAGGATTAGGCATTTTTGCAGTTAGAGGTCATGTAGCTAGAAGACAGGTAGGGTTTGGTAATCTGAAGCAGGTGTTCTCAACCTTTTCTGTGTGCTCTGCAGCGTACTCCCACATCTCTTTCAGAAGGGCTTGGACAAGAGGAGCTGGGGACTGAACCTCAAACCAGCGCTACCTCCTGAACCACAGCCACCATAGAAGACAGTGATCCTGCTACTGGTGATTTTTAGGGTTGGTTTCTTTTCTATTTTTCCCCAGTAGATTTGGCCAATTTCTAAAAACATTGGTGTCAGGCTGATCTTTAGTATATTTACTGCCAGAGTAACGGAAAGTAGTGAGCAAGTGATCAGTCAAAATTGTATATTCGTTTAACCAAATCATAATTTATACTTAAATTAGTTGACCTACTCCACGATCTTTCCACGTACCCCCTGGTAAAAGCAGAAGTATCACCTCAGTCGCGTACCTCACTGATTTAAAGCATAACAGACCCTAATAAACTTCTAAAAACATTTTTGCAGAATAAAATGAACACTCATTGACAGGACTGCAGGAATGCAGCAGGTTTTTATTAGAAAACAAAATTAAAAGCATAGGTATAAAAACACAAATTATCATCTAATTAGCATGATGTAAATATTCATATTCATATTGCTTCAATGTCTATCCATAAATGCATTGTCTAACATAGGTAAAGGTTCACTTCAACAAAGTAAATTTGATCCTTGTCTGTCTGTTCCTGTTTACTTTCAAGTTCTCAGAATTACTGTCAAAACTGAGATCATGTTAAGGCAACTCAAAACCCTGACTGAAGTCTAAACCCGCAATCAAACTTCATTAGGACAGCGCTACTGTGAATCTCTGTCACCACCGACTGATGAACACTAATCCATCTAATGCATGTCAGTGCAACACATTGTGTGTGTCTGTTTAAGATTTAGGTTACATGTGAAACTTGGTGCGTTTCCTCACAACAAATGTCTAAACTGAATGGAGACATACAGTACATCAAGTAATGGAGGTTTCTGTTTTCAGCATGGCACAGGCAAAATCCATTTAAGTCGCTAAACCCTGACACCACAATATACTCGATCTTTGGTCTCATTTAGGACGGAAACCTAACAGGATTTCAACCAAACTGGATTTTTCAGACGATGGTCCCTTTGGTCCCGAGAGGTGAATCTGTGTGCTGTAGAAGGCAGTATCCCTTTCTGTCCATCCTGTAGAAGTGTCTCAGACTTGGCAGAGGTTGTAGGAGGCCACAGGTCTCTCCAGCACGTTGTCTCCGTCTACCTCAAACACGTAATCGCAGCGGTGTGCGATCAGAGGAGCATCAGACATAGCCACGCTCTGATTACCAAAGGAGATGACTGTGTCTCTCTGTGGGGAAGAAGTCACCAACAGTACAGTTAAGATAGTAGCTCTCAAAGTTTAAAGTGGGTTAAAAGTGTTTCCCAAAATGTAGCTTTGAAAGTTGCTTAATATTTAATGTTTTAGAGAAAGATTTCAAATCAAGTTTTCAGGGGTTTTAAATCCTCACACGTGAACAAATAGAAACGGTCCTACTTACCCGTTGGGGGCCACCTCCGTTATTGGCAGCAGCAGTGGCATTAGCCGCTGCAGCAGTGGCTGCTTTCTCAAAGTCCTTCTTACATATATGAGCCATAATCCCAGCAGCCAAGGCATCACCAAGAACGTTGATCATCGTCCGGAACCGATCACTGAGAATGAGATGGAAAAAAATAATTGACACATTGCCCCGACAGCCCCCATAAGACCCACTGATGCTCCATATAGTATGATCATTTTTGTGGGACTCACAGGACCCAATCGATGGCCACAATCAGCGAGATGTCAGCAGGCGGTAACCCAACAGAGGTCAGGACAATCACCATGGTAACCAGACCCGCTTGAGGTATCCCTGCTGCCCCGATGCTGGCTGCTGTTGCAGTTATACTGATGAGACAAGAGCTGGGATGTTAGAGATGTAAAATAAATTGAAGCTTGTCATGGCAGGATAATGAGCTCAGTGTTTATTCTCACCTGATAGTGACCAGCTGGCCAAAGTCTAAGTCATACTCATTGACCTGAGCGATAAAGATGGCCGCCACTGCCTCGTACAGGGCTGTCCCGTCCATGTTGATGGTGGCTCCCACTGGCAGCACGAAGCGAGCGATCTGCCGGTCCACCCCACAGTTCTCCAGGAGACACTTCATGGTGATTGGCAATGTGGCTGAGCTGCAGAGGAAGAGAACAAGAGGAAATGGTCAGGTCAGGGCACTCAGTGGGCTTCAGTCCCAAATATGACCAATTAGAACTGGTAATATGTCCTTACAGTATGTATTTTTAAGATTAAAATAAGGAGAACCTGTCTCATCTTACCTGGATGACGTGGCCAGTGCAATGACAAGAGCCTGCAGCAGCCCTCTGATGTACAGGAAGGGGTTTTTGCGAGTGAAGAAGTAGTAGAAGAGAGGCAGCAGGATGAGGCCGTGCACAAACAAACCAGACAGGACTGTAATGAAGTACATGCCCAGCTTCTCTCCCAGGTGGGCCGGGTCGTGCATATCCAGGATCTTCCCTGCCACAAGGAACACAATGCCGAAGGGGAAGTACCTGCATGGAGCAGAGGAGAGAGAGGATCATGATCACCGGTGTTGTTGTGAAAACGCTGATCTCATGCTTCACCTTCTGGCTGAGCAGGTGTATGTATGTACACAACAATAACAGTCAGTGGTCTTCACTTTCTCATAATCTGAAAAGAGCAAACTCAGGAGGAAATGAGTTGCATCAGGATCAAACATGGAGCTTTACTACAACATCAAAGATATTGAGTAATTAGTATGTGATGCATTGGATTTATTGATACACTTTATGGCCAGAAAGTATATTGACCCTGTCCACATACTTTTGTAGAGTTTTGGTCTGGAGTTGTTTTTTCATGGTTTGGTTTCGGCCCTTTAGTGCCAATTAAGAAAAATGTTAATGCTACAATGGTAATTTAGACACTGGTGTGCTTCCAATATTATATTCTTATACATTCAACCAATATGTACTTTATATATACATATGTTTAGAATTCTCTTGTATTTCTTGTATTTCAGCACAGCTTCAAGATTTTGCCACCCTGCATTTCAATGCACACTGTGTATGAGCATGTCACAAGTAAAACCTTTGAATCTTGAAACTTTATGACAAAGTTTTGTGTAAAGGCTCTTTCCTCTTTTAACTTGACAATGCCCCTGTGCACAGCCAGGTCCATGAAATAAGGTTATCCGAGTTTGGTGTGGAAGAACTTGACTGGCCTGACAACAACCCCATCCAACACCTTTGGGATAAATTGGAATGACGACTGTGAGCCTTATCCGGTCTTATCGCCCTGCATCAGTGTTGGACCTCACTAATGCCCTTGTGGCTCAATGTGAGCAAATCCCCTCAGCCAGGCTCCACAAGCGTGGAGGCTGTTACAGCAGCAGCTTAATACCCATGACTTTGGAATGAGATGTTCAAAAATCACATATGGGTGTAACGTTGAGTCGGCCACAATGTTTTCTTGTCCACCATCCCGACCAATTGCATTTTTGTATTTATGATTCTTCAGCACTAATCTTATTTATGAAAGTGCCTCTTTGCTCCATTTACACAAATGTAATCTCAAGAGTCTGCTCATCAGCTCCTGTGAGAAGCAGCAAGGACACTTCAGACACCACCAGTGACTCTTTCCTGAGTCGCTGTGGGAGATTTATTTTTAGATATAATCTGGCTCTGTGTGTAGTCTGTCCTGCGTGACACAATATGTCTATTTTTGAAAGTGTGTGTGTGAGTGAGAGAGAGTGCAATCTTACCACATAGCAGCATTAATGATCTTCATGACGCACTCGTTGATGCACTGGCACACGTTGACCAGCGGTGCTCCACGTTCTCCCATCTTCCCCAGCAGCAGACCTGAGAACAGACAGTAGATTCACGTGTTTTTTTAGT
Source organism: Macquaria australasica (assembly GCA_005408345.1). Lineage (NCBI taxonomy): Eukaryota > Metazoa > Chordata > Actinopteri > Centrarchiformes > Percichthyidae > Macquaria > Macquaria australasica. Next base: position 41,589 of record SEMN01000966.1, on the reverse strand, counting down.
TCTTAATTATGTTACCACTATCTTACAAGTAACCCCCGATAAAGTGTTTATACCTTTTTACTTAATTAATGGTTAATAAATATTTTACTAATGCTTTATATATCAGATATAAGCCATTCATATAAGCAACTTTTGCAGGGTTGTGAAAGGTTCTTTTGGGTAGTTCTCATGTCTGCAATTAAGTCAAGTCATCAACAGTGGTGGAAAGTAGTTAAGTGCATTTACTCCACCACTGTACTGAATCTTGAGATACTTGTACTTTACTTGAGTAATTCCATTTTCTGCTACTTTATACTTATTCTCCGCTGCATTTCAGTAGGAAATATTGTACTTTTTACTCCAATACATTTATCTGAGCTCTGTAGTCACTATTTACTTCCCAGATTAAGATTTTACATAAAATAAACAACAGAATGCATTGTTAAAGATTAAAACTGGTTTCCAACCTTTTTGGCTTGTGACCCCTTACAAAAAAAGCAGTGTCTAGTTGGGGCCCCTTGTCACGCTTCTGATGTCTATGAGTTGTTAGCAGTTCCACCATTTCTCCTCTCAGAAGGTTTCAATAACAGTTTAAAACCCAAAGAGGTACCCCTAGGTTGGGAACCATGAGACTACACTACCTAACTGTATATAAAGTAGTTTAAACTCCACCTCAACCTGCTACAACAGCAAAATACTGCTTTAATGCATCAGAAACAATCTCTTACTATCATTACATCAGGGGCCATTTTTTCAGCAGAAGAAATGCATTTACTTTAAGTATTATTTTGCTGACAATACTTCTGTACTTTTACTTGCTGTTAATACTTCTGTACTTTTACTTAAGTAAAGAATGAATATTCTTCCACCACTAGCTGTTAAAGGGTTGAAGTTCATCACTTTCTAATAAAAATGATTAGCTTGTTATCTACAAAAAGCTCCACTGAAAGAGTCTTCATGATGAACCAAAGAGACAAAAAGAAAATAAAGAAATGAGTACTATAAGGATTATACTTAAATAAGGGTCAGGGTTTTGAGATGTTTTCTGTGATATAGTAAGCTGTGTGATTGCCTTACCCATGGTGGCCGAGAAGATGACAATCCCCAGCACGTTCATGCCCTTGCTGGTACTGGGGATGATTTTATACTTGATGTCGGGAGCAGGGGTGATCTCCAGGAAGACTGGGTGCCCCAGATGAGGGTTGTGGTAGTCCGGCATGACATATACATAGTTGGCCTGAGAATCTATCACATCAGAGTTCTGTACCATAGGTACCAGGTCTGTTCGGTACTGGAGTTGGATGAAAGAGAACAAACACGGGGATTTGTTAATATGTGGATATTGAACATTGAATTAATGGTACAGTTTTGTACAATCCATTGTGAGTTTCCTCCATTTGTCCACTCACCTGCTGAAAAGTTGCTTCAATTAGATTTGACGGGATCATGTTCCTATAAAAGACAATATAAAGACAAATACATCAGATCATGTCTGTAGTGAAATATACAGTTTAACCTTTTTTTCTTTTTTTTCATTTCATTTTACAAACAATAAACAGCCCAGCAAATATATTCAATTTGTATATATTTCACTTCTATTGTTCAGTGCACATAAAGAGCTGAATTTCACGGAACGTTATACTTCTACTCCTCTTCATTCAAAAAGAAAAGAGAAGAAGAAAGCAGTCACTTGTTACTTACTAAAACAGATCAACGTATAAAAATACGATGCCTTGTCATAAATTAAACCACCCTACAGTATATAACAGAAAGCTAAATTAGCTCCAGTAAAATGCTACTTACTTGTTAATGCATCAGTAAAATACTTTCATAATATGTAATACATAGTATAACACTCACAAGGGTCATTTTTCTGCATGGACTACTTGTACTTTTGATACATTTTGCTGGCAATAACTACGTATTTTTACTTAAGAAACATTTTCAAAGCAGACATTTACTTGACATTGTGTTTTTCTATTATCTGGAAATGCTACTTTTACCTAAGTATATGATCTGAATACGTGCTACACCACTGGCTGTTGTGATTAAGTGGAATTATTAATAGTCTGATCTCGGTTCCTACATGGATCAGTGTTCATTTTTGCTATTTCACACGTAACACAAGAATAGCAACAAAATAAACTGCAACACAACATAGGAAAACAGAGCGAGGCCTTCACATGGTAAATGGACCTCACTTATATAGCACATTTCAACCTTAACGGTTGAACGCTGAACTGAACTTAAGGTTCACTGTCTTGCCCAAGCACACTTCGACACGCAGACAGGAGGAGCTGCAGATTGAACCGCCAACCTTGGGATTAATGGACGACACGCTCTACCTCCTGAGCCACAGCCGCCCACATGTTAACAAGGTGGAAAGTGCATGGGCACAGCCAGCATCCTGTACTGGGACTGTATTTATACAGCGTGCGTCAATGACACTGAAGCCAAGCAGAAAGCTTGTCAAACACGTAAGAGGGCTGAAATGTACACCTGACCTTTGGCTTACAACAAGAGAAACACATGTGCCACAGGTCACTAAAATAATCGAGTTTAAGAGGAGAGATCCCGTCTGACATGAATGGCCCTGCAGTAAGCCTGAGCACACACACCAGACTGCAGCCTCTATCTTACAGAGTGTAACATTGCCCAAGAGCCTTCTGAGAAAGTGCAGGCTTAACAGATCACAATTAAGTGTCTCCCTATTCTTAGCTGACCTGCTGCATGTACAAGTGACACTGCAACTATCTTGCAAAGCACGTTTTTCCCTTCTCCTCTGTAATTTAATGCTGAAAAGCTTCCCCTGCTGACAAGAAGACTTCTAGGTGTAGATTCAGATTCTGATTGGTTTTATCATATGTAATATTTGATTCAAATGCGCTGCCATTTTATTTGTTTTATCATAATTTTTTGGAGTCCATGGAGTTCACTAAATGTTAGAAGAAACCACATTTTCAGGAAGCGTTACTTGCAGAGGATTCCACGATTTCTGACTTCCCCTTGTTTTGTTTTTGTTGTGAAAGCTATTTGCTCCCACAATCTGGAGAATTTGTGATTAGGGAGCTTCCTGTTCCTGAGGAAGCTCAGGGATGTGTGTGACGAGGTCTGAACTGGATCTGTACTGGATCTGTACTGGATCTGTACTGGATTTAATTGGTCTGTACTGGTTGTTCACAGGTGTTAAAGGGTATTACACAGCAAATCCTCATCCTGGAAAACAACACTAATAAGATAGAGTTGGAGTATCAGGAATCTCCTGAAAAGCACATACTGGGAGGAGGACTTTCTCGGTCTTATAGGAGAAGAAAGTGCAGGTGGGATCAGATTTTTTCCAAAAATAGCAGAGACCCCAAGTATGTCACTACGTCTTCTTATTTTTTCTAATGGGAAATCCATTTAGGAACACACAACAAAATCTTTTTACCGGGAAAGCCTGCTTTGGTTGTACGTTTACTTTGACAAAATGATGTATAGTCCCATAAGCTGCTCTAATGAAAGGCTGAAGAGGAAAAACATCTTACAACATCACGTAGCTGACTGAAAGAAGAGACGATATGGCTCTATGGACGGTCCAGACTGAAATATCTCAACAACTATTTGATGGATTGCCATGAAGTTTGGTACACATATTCATGGTGCCCAGAGGATGAATCCTAATGACTTTGGTGATCTCCTGAGTTTTCATCCCAGGCCACCAGCAAGTTAAAATCTTCACTTATCCCCATGTTCCCATCACTATGTTCATGTCAAAGTGTGATGGCGTTTGTGTATGTTAACCTGATGAGATCCAGCAGAGCGTCAGCGGAGGTCATAACAGGACCTGAACTTGCATGGTGGCCATTTTTCTCTAAGCCCGTCCCCGGGTGGATGATGAGCACCAGCACAATGCCGACGATGACAGCGATGAAGGTCGTCCACAGGTAGTAAGTGATGGTCAGAACTCCCAGCCGACCGCTCGCCTTTGTGTCCATGGCGGACAGGCCGGACATAAGACTGGATGGGGAAACAGGAGGCATCCAATTAACACTGACTTAAACTGTGAATTGCTCAGTTCTTCTCATTTCAAAACAAGGAATTAAATAGTACATTAAACATTTAGTTTCAATGTACCTTCAGTAGTTAAAAAAATAAAAGATTGTACATTTTATAACTGGTAAATTATTTTGGTAAACTACTGAGAAAAAGTACTGGACGTTTGCTGGTTACAGTGTCACAAAAGATTAATTTGAATTCATGTTTTGCATTTTTATTAAGAAAAAACATTGGGATTTATAGACTTGTGATGGGTGTTACTATTTTTGACATTTCATTCACTGAACAATTATCATTTAAATGAAACAATAACAGATAGATGAATCTGAAGTTAAATTAAATGTTTTTTTGCAGCATTAGTCTTTAATGATATTCATTGCTATGGGATTTTCAGTGACGGTGTTCACTTCTTAGATGTAGATGTTGCAATTTTAAGATTGTGGATTTCTCATGTTAAAATCAGCATGTTCATTACTTTGAACTGAAGAGAAGAAGGAGGAGGGGATGATGTGGAACAATTTTTTTCCCAGTCCAGATTCAAAGTTAGCATCTTGTCTGAATGCAGCATTAATCTTTGCCAAGTGAACCACCAGGATTACCCAGACCTCTCATTTCTTAAGAAATATTCTCCCCCGAAATGTATATTTTTTTATAATCAGCTACCGCCTGTAACCTTGAATGCTACATGAAAAAACCCAGCTCTTACTCTTTTATTTACGAGGGCTTTCATTCAGACATGCAAGTAAAAACTTTTCATCCAGAATTCCAGGTGACGGGATGTGAATAATTAATACAAATATTATGTATGGGAAGTTTTCTGCGATCGATGCTTGAACATCGGACTGTTTATCTGTTGGTATATCAGACAAGAGATGCATTTTATTATTCCTCTCAGACCAGATTAAGATCGAATGTGACAGGTTTAATTAATGAGCTTCTAAACGCTGCAGTTGTTTGCAGATAGAGTCTGGATCAACATAGGTGAGGACCTTCCTTACCTGGAGGTGATGAGCGGCAGAATCAACATCTTTAACATCCTCATCAGCAGTTCTCCAGGGAAGGAGAAGTAGATCTTAGCCTGAGTGTGAGAGAGAAACACCTAAAGCAAACCTTGTATCTATAAATGGCTGCCCTTTCAGAGTTTACCAAATAACATCTCGCAACTGAAAATCCTGTGGGGACACAATTCTGGTACAGTGTAGTAGTGTGCAGAACAACACAATGTCAGCTAAATAAATCTGATACTGAGTGTATATATTTAGTACTGTTGATATTATGATTTATGCCACTCACGGACTCACAACACTGTAAACCTTTAAAAGTTAATATTTTACTACAGTTTTGGATACAGCACTTGGACAAGAAAGATGTGCATGTGTTTTGCAAATAGATTAACTGTTGATATTATGAAATCTCTTTATCATGCACCCATTTTTTTTTTTTTTTTAAATTTATTTTGGCTTTTTAAGTAATGTCATAATCAGTCGCACTTTTTAATGCACTGTACACCTGATATATAAATGTATCCTGTTTCTGATTCAGTTTGATTTGAGGACCAAATTAGTTTTGCTCACGTTGAAATCGAACACAATGCTCTTTTAAACATTTTTGTCTCATTTAAGTGTAACTCATATGTCATAATTATAGGCCTATGTTTTTATTAACCTTTAAATTGCTTTTTTATCCAATATCTAATTGTCTTAAAACTTCATATATGTGTGAACTGAATATAACTGCTTTTATTAAGTTGTGGTATCTTCACAGCACTGTTTATGTTGTTTAAGATCAAATGAAGGAAGTCAATGTCAAACATGTCAAATTGTTAGTATTTTAGAAATCACATGTAGCTAATTTCTTACATATTAGAGACATTATTGTCCACATTCCCAACTGACAGGTAAAGCAACTGCTTCGAAAAGTCACAACAGCTGTGGATGTGTCCGTTTTTTGCAATTTGCTTTGTTTGTGTTTCACAGATTCTTTCTTTGCAGATGCTGCTGCTGAATGTTTTATGGGCTGCAGCCAACACACAAGGTTACATTACTGAGCACACTGTGGACACTAATCATTGATTCAGTCTCTGCCAAAATACATAAGCTACTTGGTCCATTTAGAGTATCTTATGTCACAGTAACGTAATGACAGGAGAACATGTAGCCTTTGAACAGACATTTAAACATTTCTAAATAATTTGCTGAGTAAATAATTGCCTATTTACACACCCAGCAGTTACAGAGCAACATTATGATTTACTTGGAGTCGTGTTTCTGGCCACCTGTTGAATGTACGTCCAATATTCACTCTGTTTTAACTCTGTTTTTGGTCTCCACCAACTACTGAGGGAAATATTTGTCTCTTTAGCTGCTCCACTGCGTTCAGCAGCTGGTCACTAACTCTGTCAGTCAGCTGTTTGGTGCTGAGCAGGTAGTGTACAGAGGGTTTTTAGAGCTTTTTTTGATGGAAACATCTATGAGACCTTTGAGACTGAACCAAAACAGTAAAGTAACAGGCTGTAAAACCAAAACAATAATTAATTTTAAGATGCTATACAACTCCATAAAGCCGAGGGGAACTGTAGAGTCGGGTAATAATTCTCTGTGGGTTCACCACTACAAGCACTTCTTCTGACCTGTTATACCTGCTATCTGCATCCACTTTCACTGTCACATAACTGGCTTAAACTACAGTGTCAGTGCACGGCAGTAGTGAACAGAACAGCCTGGCTGTTGCTTCCCATCCTGAATGTTGAGTTAATTTGTGCACAATGATAAAAAATCATTCTATCAAGGTAATACAATGAAAGACTAAAAGATCCAAAGCCAGTCACGTTGCCTCCTGTTAAATTTCATCCATCCATCCATTCATCCATACCTGTGTGGAGAGGTTGAATGACCTGAGGAGAAATCCAAGCGCACAGCCCGTTATTACAGCGACGACCGAGAGTGTCAGCAGGCCATTCCTCTTGCAGTAGTCCTTCACGTACGCTATGATTTTCACACACACCATACTTTTCAACCAATTCTTCAACCCCTCCATCACGATTCAGGCTCAGTCCGTAGCCCAGCAGCCCCCCCACCTCCCCCCTGAACTACAGATATCCGAATCTCCGGGTGAGTGAGGGCGATCAGTAGGTACCCCAACGAGATCCGAGGTGGAGGACAGCGAGTGAGACTGATCAAATGTGGGTCCTGTCTCACACGAGGAGCTCATCCAGTCTGAGAGAGGAAGTGTTGACTAACTGATTCCTGGTACAGCATCGCCTAAAAGGATTATCCCTATCCCATGCTAACAGAGGCTCCTCCACAGCCACACAGGCTTATTAAAGAGGATAAAGACAAGACTTAAACACTAATTAGCTCCTCCATTTATAGCTCTTTATGAGTTATTACTACCTGCCTTCCAAGTCATCACATTCATAAAACAGGTGTCTGAACTTTGACCTCTGTGACTTGCATTTAGCTCTCATGTGGAGAAGGTCATAGCAACACCAACTTTTGCTAACATGCATGTTCTACATCCTCCAATCAATCATGTTTTGGGTTCATCAACTGATTAGATGACACTTACTCACAGGACAAAAGTTATTGAAAGGAATTATGAATAAGAGTAATCTAAACAAGATAAAAGCTGTTGCATTAAACGTGACATGTGACATCTACCCAGACTCCATCCATCCATCCATTTTCTGCTGCTTATCTGGGGCCGGGTTGTGGTGGCAGCGGGCTAAGCAAGGTAGTCCAGACGTCCCTAACCGCCAGCAACGTTTTCAAGCTCCTCCTGAGGGATCCCGAGGTGTTCCCATGCCAAATGAGATGTTTAATCTCTCCAGTGCGCTCTGGGTCTACCCCGGTGTCTCCTACCAGTTTGGAAGGCGCCCACCCAGCTACTCTTACTGTTTTAATGACCACTAATACAACTGTTGCTTTCTAAGGACATAGTAATGGTGGATTATGTGTGTAAGTGAAGGAGTTGCACTGTACAGACAGGATTATCAGAAGGCAGAGGGCAGAGGTAGGACACCAGCATCAATCCTCTGTGTTCAGGACATGCCTAGATCTTACCGTGACGTTAGGCTTTGTCGACTGTTCAGGGGTCAGGGCATGACCCGAGACGCCTTAACGTCAGGACTTGGCATTTTAACACGTAAATAATGCCTCATTGAAGGAGCCTCAAATGAACTTGGAGGTGTCGGCGTGGACTTGTAGACCCTGCAGGCTGATGAGGAAAATGATCACTGCCACACTAACATGGTGTATACTGTACATTTTTGCTGTAATTTCAGCAGCAGAAATAAATCTCTAGAAGGTGGAATCACGTGTGCCATATTTATGTACGGCTGTAGATAATAGGAAAATAACCTAAAGGAAAAATGTGAAAGTTTTTAAAAGAAGTGGGATATCAGCTGCAGTACCACTAGAGCTGTTAACAGAAATCACGGCATGTCATTGTTATCAGTTATTCTGGTGTGTCGTGTGCATGTCTCCTTAATTCTGCAGTCGACCTACGTCTTCTGACGTCACAGCGTCCATGCTGACCTGGGAACAGATCCAAATTTGCCTCACTCCTGTCCAACAATGGACGGTGCCTACGTCACCTGTAACCAATCCAACATTTAATCCTTGTCATGAACAATGCACGCAGCAAGATCTACGCATGGTTCAAAAGGGACACACGCACTTAGAAACATTTGTCCCTGTTTCTTTGTGAACTTTTCTTTTCTGCTAAATCTTAATTCTGTAGCCATACATTTACTGTAGTACCAGAGGTGTAACCCCAGCTATTGTCACCATCGTTTTGTTTCCCCTTCTGAAAACAACAATCGCCGATCTTTGGGTGACACTACAGGAAGAGTCAAGGGAACACATAAATCATTAGAATAGATCTTCTGGGCACCATGGATAGCTGAACCAGATTTCATGGCAAAACATCCATAAGTTATTGAGACAATTCACTAAAAAACAAAAACGTTAACCTGCTAGTGGTGCTAGTGGTAAAGTCAGGGGATCACCAAAGTAAGTAGGATTTATCCTCTGGGGACCATGAACGTCTGCGTGTTACAGCAGGCCAGCATCCAGGTGAGGATGGTGATGGTGGTTGTGGTTTCTGCTGTGGCAGTCCTGCAGTAAAAAATAAATTACAGTATATATTTTCTTCTAAAATGTAATCGAGTAGAAATACAATGTAGCAGAAAATGAGAATACTCAAGTAGCTACAAGTACCTCATAAATGTACTTAAGTATACAACACTAGAGTAAATGAACTTTATATTTTGAAAGTGAATAGTTTTATATCTTCTACTGAGACTTCTACCTATGGAAAATTAACATCTTGGAATGAAAATAACATGCAAATATTAGTTTCACTACCTTAATTTGAGAGGACGAGCGGAAATAGTGAAATGAAATATATACAAGTACAGTTCTTCATGATGTCATAAAAGCTCTTTAAAAGAGCAAAATAAGTCTGAAAGGAACAGTATAATGTGTCCATATATTAGCATGAATGTGTAGTTAGTGCTTGGTGAGGTTACTGTCAGCTCTGTGTTCAGTGGTCTGTGTCAGAGTCTCTTCCTCTTCAGCAGCTGCAGTCGGTTCCTGCTGTAACAGCTCAGTGTCTCTGCAGTCTGACTGAGGGAGGTTTTTGTACGACGACAAATCACTGTGTGAACACTCCACCACTGTGTTTACTCTGACAGTAATAAACTGCGGCATCTTCAGCCTGAACTCCACTGATGGTCAAAGTGAAGTCAGTCCTGCTTCCACTGCCACTAAACCGAGCTGGTGTTCCTGATTCACGTGTGCTCACAAGTGTTATTAGGAGCTTTGGAGGCTGTCCAGATTTCTGTTGATACCAGTGCAGATCTTCATAATCATTACCATTATGCTCAAATTTGAAAACAGCAGGGTTGGTCTTACAGGTGAGAGTGACAATGGATCCTGGAGTAGATGTCACTGTAATTGGAGGCTGAGTCACAGTCACCTGACCGCTGCATCCTGCAGACAAAAACAAATCATTCATTTATCATCAGAAATAAATGAGACAAAAGGCAGCACATCATGTTTGAAATGCTGCTGAGTGAATGAACCTGTAAAACAGCAGCAGGCCAGCGTCCAGATGAGGATGGTGATGAGAGTCATGGTGGTTGTGGTTTCTGCTGTGTTGACTGACAGATCTGAGTCCTGCAGTGTTGAACTCACAGGACTATAAACCTTCTCAGTTCACTGGAGGATCAGCTGACGATGCAAAGCCTCCTCTCTATGGAAATGATTTCTCTGCTCTCAACACACTGAAGGCAACGTGGGACACAAAATCAGGAGAAATACTGCTTGGATTTACACCATCTATGATCTTAATGGAACAGAAGAAAATTTTTATATTAGAAGTGCAGATGAGGATTTAAGGATAAGTTTGTGTCCACTGTGGTTGGTATGCTCCGTCTGTTTGTCTGCCTTAAATTCACTTACAGGGTTTAATGTAGATAAATAATATATTTCAGTTCTGCTTAATAAGAGATTGTAAATAATCATTATATAATAGCATCATGTTCATTTAATCATGTATGAACTGACATAAAACTGTGAAAAAATGACTTTATTACAAGGAGACTATAATCGTTTCTCTGTCAGGTTTAGAAAAGTGAAGCAAAACTAAAGAAAAAAATGTTAATTTATACAATAATTTCAGTCCATATCATTAAAAAGCATTGTAGATTCAACAAAGTGTCATTTTTTCCTGTGTTGTTAGTAAAAGCAGAGAGTTGTTTCAGTGGATAGATGCTTGTTCACAGTGCAGGAGGTTTTTGTACGGCCACTCAATGAGTTTGTATCACTGCGGTGGACTTTTAGTGGAGGAACCAAACTCATTGTTGACTGTAAGTACCAGAGATTTCTAATTTCATACAACATATAGCAAATATAACTTTTATCTAAATATTGAATGAGACTGTGATCAAGTTCAGTGTTTGTTGTTGATACTTTTTGTTATTTTATCAAGCTGATCTCACAATCTGAGAAGGAACTTTGCAGAAATCAATACTGATTTAGTTTAGCATATTATTACATTTTATGAAACAAAAAATAATTGATCTATTTTCTAATATACTACTTATTTATAATAACTTTGAATTGTTCTCTGCTTAAAAATCTTTAAGCGTCACATTTGATAATGTAAAATTTGCAATGCTCAGAACATAACATCAGTAGTTTAATTTTATTTTCATTTATTCACCTTGAACATTCAGACAGTTTTTAGATTTAAAATGTGGATTCCTGTTAAACACAAATGTGATTTTATCAGTAAATGCAGCTTATCTTTGTGTTCACGGTTCATTCATTTTACACGCGGTGAAAAGGAAGTGAAAGAGACAGAGCCCTGTCACTCAAACCCTGGACCTTGACCGCTGCTCAGAGTAGAGCTTCAGCAACACTTCCTGTCTGGAAATGATGCTGCTTCTTTGATGAAGATCTTGATGAAGCTACAGATCTCCTCTGTTTAGATATTTCTGCGAGTTTCACAGCTCTCTACTCAGTGTTTTAGTGTGCATGTTGCTTTCTGATACTGATCTTCTGCATATTCTTCTTTATGTTCGTTACGTCACGGCGCCACCGTGCTCATTGTCTTCCCCCTGTGTTTTTCCCCTCCCTTTTGTGTCCTGTTTGTCTCTCTCTCTGTGTGCGTGTGTGTGTGTGTGTGTGTGTGGAGGTTGCTCTGGGAGGCGTGGTTATGCTCTTTACAGCTCCTGTGGCATCTGCAATCAGGTCGGCACACCTGCGTCCCATCAGTTCATCAGCCAACAGTACTTCTACCCTGGTTTTCCACCTACTCATCGCCAGATCATTGCTTCATCCTGTTTGGTAGCAAGCTCTCCGGCCGTTGTATTACCTCTAGTTTTTGTCAGTCCGTTGTACGCTGTACTAACGCTGCTCTCCTGTGCCACAGATCTTCGTCAAGCCTGCCTGCCTGCCTGCCTGCCACTCAAGCCAGCCACGACCGCCCTCCACCACGTCCTCCCAGCTCTCTGGCTTCCATGCTACCCTGCTTACACCATTCTTCCATCAAATAAATCCAGCTACCTTTGAAACCCTGAGCCTGTGTCCCGCACTTGGGTCTGTTCTGCCGTCATGTCACACATTACTTTTCAAATTAAACTGATGATTATCAGTTTCACTCCAAGAGAAACTATTCATCCATCAAAAATGTGGCATGAACATTAAACCATCATTAAATAAATGTGTGGATTAAAAAGAGTCAGTGTCTTTGTATTTCTTTTATAATATATTAATTATGGAATTTAAATTGCCAACACTACATTTTGAGTATGAAATTAAAAATTTGAAATTAAAATGAAGAGTAATAAATTTGATTTGTTTATATTTTATGTTTTTTGGGGACTTTTTGGTTGTTTTGTGCAGCTATCAGTAGAAACACTGTTAAAGCTTTTTGATATTAGTGTCTAAAGTCCAAACAGAACTTAACTTTCCCAGCTTACTCATAAAGAGACTGAATTAACTGACAAGAATATAAGTTTTAAACTGTATGTGTAAGAGCGTCTGTGAGTTTGTTTCAGTTTTATTTAGATTCATTGTGGTTCTGCTTGATGACTCTTGTGTTGTGTTCACTGGACCAGTTATCTTCATCACAGTCTCTTCACCAACCCTCTGCACCTGCAGCAGGCCGTTTTCACTTCAGTCAAACTGAAGGAGGTTTTTGAACGGCTCTAAATCACTGTGTGAACGTGTAATCATCAAGGTCACCCAGACAGTAGTAATCTCCAGCATCTTCAGCCTGAACACCGCTGATGGTCAGAGTGTAGCGAGAACCAGATCTACTGCCTCTGAATCGAGACGGAGTTCCAGAGAAGAGATTTGATGTATAGTATATAAGAAGTTTGGGAGCCTGTCCAGGTTTCTGATGGTACCAACTGAGTTCAGCACCAATATCCGAACTCCCTGTGGCCTCGATGGTCACAGTCCCTCCAAGACTAACAGACTTGGATTTGTCAGTCTGAGTCAGAAAATTGCTGGCAGACTCTGAAATGAGAAAAGAGAAATATGAGAAGAAATGTTTGATAGCCTATGGAGAAGCAGTTCAGGTTATAATAGAAGACAATAATAAACACATTTAAACAAAAGTAAAAAGTGGATTGCTCAGACTGAATTTGCACCAAACATTTTAAAATCTCTCACCCTGACTCAGAAAACCCAACATGACAAACAGAGTTATTGGCAACATCATCCTGATGCAGTTTTCAGTGTGAGCGCATGAAAACAGTTCAGACTCTCTGTGACATAAGAACTTAAACTCTGGGGAGCAGTGATGCATAAAAGTCATGCAAAATATATTTAAGAAGGCAAACACACAGCTGTTCTTGTGAAACAGAAAAAGCAGAGGTGAGGTGGAGTGACAGTTCATCAAACCTGAGGATCATTCAGCAGTTCAAAGTCTATCTAACAACTTTATCTTCACGCTCTTTTTTCAGTGTTATTTCTCTTCTTTGCAAAGTCCATCTAGAAATTTTAGAATTTATTCTCTTTTTAATGGTTCTTCTCTGTATTGTAAACATTTTCCTTTTTACTTCTTTATATTCTCAAATGACTTTGTCCTCATTAACAGGTCTATAGCGCCCCCTGCTGGCAAAATGATCTCACTATGAAATTCTTTTTGATTGATTTTTCAAATTAAATTAAATAAAAATTAAGTTTTTCATTAATTTCATTTCATGTCATTCTTATCCAGATGTTGCATTTGGGATAATGTGATGTAAACCCATCTGATCTAATGACTACAGACCCGTCACTTTGACGTCTGTGGTAATGAAGTCATTTGAGCGCCTTGTGCTTTCCCACCTGAAAGCCATCACTAACCCTCTCCTGGACCCACTGCAGTTCGCCTACAGAGCCAACAGGTCTGTGGACGATGCAGTAAACATGGCCCTCCACTTCATCCTCCAGCACCTAGGCTCCTAAGGAACCTATGCCAGGATCCTGTTTGTGGATTTTAGCTCTGCCATCAACACCATCATCCCAGCTCTGCTGCAGGACAAGCTCTCTCAGCTGAATGTGCCTGAGTCCACCTGCAGGTGGATCACAGACTTCGTAATGGACAGGAAGCAGCATGTGAAGCTGGGGAAGCATGTCTCTGACTCCCGGACAATCAGCATCGGTTCCCCTCAAGGCTGTGTCCTTTCCCCCCTACTCTTCTCCCTGTACACCAACAGCTGCACCTCCAGTCATCAATCTATCAAGCTCCTGAAGTTTGCGGACGAGTCCGCCTACCGGTGGGAGATTGACCATCTGGTGACATCAACTCCCTCACCAAGAAAGCCCAGGAGAGGATGTACTTCCTGCGGCAGCTGAAGAATCTGAACAACCTGCCAAAGACAATGATGGTGCACTTCTACACCGCCATCACTGAGTCCATGCTCACCTCCTCCATCACCATCTGGTACATTGCTGCCACTGCCAAGGACAAGGGCAGACTGCAGCGTATCCTTCACTCTGCAGAGAAGGTGATTGGCTGCAATCTGCCTTCCCTCGAGGACTTGTACGCCGCCAGGACCCTGAGGCGTGCCGGAAAGATTGTGGCTGATTCCTCCCACCCCCGTCAAAAAGTCTTTGTAACCCTCCTTAGTGGCTTTATTTAAATATCTGTATATATTTAAACTTATGTATGCACCTATAAACCAAAGCAAATTCCTTGTATGTGAAAACCTACTTGGCAATAAATCTGATTCTGATTCTGATCACAACTACCTGATCATTCTCACCACACTTCACAGCAACATCAACACATCAAGTATAAAGATGTTGTTTAATGAACTGGAGTTTTTCATTTGTACAACATCTTAGACAGCCACTAAATGAATGTGTTTCTGTTTGGACTTTTGCTTTGTGGTAATAAAATGTGTTTGTATAAGAAGATAAATATTCTAACCACAACCCTGTTGATAAAAGGATGAGATGGGATAGGAAACAGCTAGCCTGTTTCTAGGTAAGAAAATGTGCCTAACACACCTCTAAAGCTCACTGCTGGAAAATACCAGGAATATAAACCTTGTAAAACATTTTTGCTTTTTTTGTCCGGATTAAACAAACAAGATGCAACATGTTCATTAGTGAGCTTTACAGGTGCTGGTGGACCGATTTTATGACCTTTGGACAGAACCAGGCTATCAGTTTCCCCCTACCTCCACTCTTTATGCTAAGCTAAGCTAACCAGTGGCTGGCTGTAGCTTCATGTTTAACAGACAGATATCAGAGTGGTATCAGTCAGCAAGAAAGTGAACAAACATACTGGGTTTGGGTTTCTAGGTTATGTAAAGTTTTCAGAATTAGTTTTTCATAACTTCTACTGATATTACTGTCTGTGGAAAATAAACATCATGGGATGTTGGTTGTCAAAACAATGATAGTTTCACACTTTTTGACAAATGAAAGTATATAAAATATGCCAGTAAGCTATATTAGCATGAACATGTAGTTAGTGCTTGGTGAGGTTACTGTCAGCTCTGTGTTCAGTGGTCTGTGTCAGAGTCTCTTCCTCTTCAGCAGCTGCAGTCGGTTCCTGCTGTAACAGCTCAGTGTCTCTGCAGTCTGACTGAGGGAGGTTTTTGTACGACGACAAATCACTGTGTGAACAGAGGAGCATCGTTTACTTCATGGACACTCTGACAGTAATAAACTGCTGCATCTTCTGCCTGAACTCCACTGATGGTCAAAGTGAAGTCAGAGCTGCTTCCACTGCCACTAAACCGAGCTGGTGTTCCTGATTCACGTGTGCTTACAGTGCTTATTAGGAGCTTTGGAGGCTGTCCAGATTTCTGTTGATACCAGTGCAGACAAACATCACTACCACAATATGCATCAATATCTTGGTTGGTTTTACAGGTGAGAATGACAGTGGATCCTGGAGTAGATGTCTTCACTGGAGGCTGAGTCACAGTCACCTGACCGCTGCATCCTGCAGACAAAAACAAATCATTCATTTATCATCAGAAATAAATGAGACAAAAGGCAGCACATCATGTTTGAAATGCTGCTGAGTGAATGAACCTGTAAAACAGCAGCAGGCCAGCGTCCAGATGAGGATGGTGATGAGAGTCATGGTGGTTGTGGTTTCTGCTGTGTTGACTGACAGATCTGAGTCCTGCAGTGTTGAACTCACAAGACTATAAACCTTCTCAGTTCACTGGAGGATCAGCTGACGATGCAAAGCCTCCTCTCTATGGAAATGATTTCTCTGCTCTCAACACACTGAAGGCAACGTGGGACACAAAATCAGGAGAAATACTGCTTGGATTTACACCATCTATGATCTTAATGGAACAGAAGAAAATATTTATTTATATTAGAAGTTCAGTTGAGGATTTAAGGATAAGTTTGTGTCCACTGTGGTTGGTATGATATGTCTGTTTGTCTGCCTTAAATTCACTTACAGGGTTTAATGTAGATAAATAATATATTTCAGTTATCCTTAATAAGAGATTGTAAATAATCATTATATAATAGCATCATGTTCATTTAATCATGTATGAACTGACATAAAACTTTGAAAAAAATTACTTTGTTACAAGGAGTCTGTAATCGTTTCTCTGTCAGGTTTAGAAAAGTGAAGCAAAATTGAAGAAATATCTTCATTTATACAATAATTTCAGTCCATATCATTAAAACCTCTCATTAACTCTGAAATGAGAAATAAAATATGAACTTTGAGAATCAGCAGTTTATATTATAATTAATTAGACATTAATTAGATTAATCAGATTTGGGGCAAAAGGCAAGGTAAGAGATATTATACCAAATAGGATCTTTTGACAATTTAACAATATATACAAATGTTAAAAAAAAAAAAAAACTTCTCACCCTGACTCAGAAAACCCAACATGACAAACGAAGTTATTGGCAACATCATCCTGATGAAGTTTTCAGTGTGAGTGCATGAAAACAGTTCAGACTCTCTGTGACCTAAGAACTTAAACTCTGAGGAGCAGTGATGCATAAAAGTCATGCAAAATCCTTTTGGGCACACCTGTCCTTGTGAAACTGAAATGGAGAGACGAGGTGCAGTGACTGTAGGCTACATCTTCCTGTGGACTGATTAAGCACATGTAGAAACTTTAGACTTTCTGTTCCTCATCTCTCTGCTGTTTCCCTTTGTGCTCATAAATAGATGGAGGCTGCCCTCTGCTGGCACTCCAGCTACACAACAACTTTAACAGTCTTTAACTATTTTCAATCTGTTAATTCAGATGCTTCAGCTGAAAAATAAACATTCAAACAGAGACCATGAATATAACTCTGTGTTCTCTTCCTTTTATTTTCCAAAATGAAGTCTTCTTACACTCATAGGTTGACTTCAGCATTCATAAGCCTTCATGTGTTATTTGCAGCAGAGTACCATATATCAGTAACTTTTAGGCTCTATCAAATGGAAGTGTCCTACCATCAATCTATTGGTATACGGGTATAAAATGGAACTTGGCCAACATGTACAATAAGTGAATAAAGTGCTCAGAAAAAAATGCCAATTTATCATCTGCAGTTCAAAACTAAGCAAACTCCATCTGCTGATGAAGATCATGGGATGTGATTAAAAGGTCCAGAACAACTACTAAATTGACCATGAGATGAGGTAGTTTGGTTAACTACAGACAGGTATACTTCTTTTAAAACAAACAAAGCAGCATATTAGATATGTTTTGTATACTGGTGATTTGTTTATATTTATATTGCTGCTTTTTGTTTCAAGATTATATACCAACTGTTACCTTTTTATAAAGATATTTATTTATCTGTGTTTTTATCTCTCTATCTATTTAGCAATTTCTTTGTTTGTGACTTAACATCAGGTGGATGTTTTACATCACAACATTTATCATAAATCCCAGAATTTGGCTAACATTTTCCTATGTCAACATATTTAAACAATATTAAATATTAAGGTTTATACAGTATATATACGTATAAATTACATTAATAATTACAAAATTAACCAATTTTTCCCTTCAAATGTTTTTTTATCTTTATCTGGTAGCCCTTTTCCCTTTGCCACAAACTGGACTTGCACATTTGATGAAGGACAAAAATACGGAAATGACCATAAAGCATCGTTATCACACCAAATAAGGAAATATTTCATCAACAATGAAAAGTAATTCGCAGACAAAGAAGTGTTTGTTATCCTACACAGTGACCTTACTTTTGGGTCAATTAGCCTAGGCCTCAGAGACTTATGAACAAACTTTTATAAAACTTCAGAAGAAAGAAAAAACTGAAATACAAAAAGACTTCTCACATGTTTGAGGATTTAGTAGGGGTAAGGGGCAGTGCTGTGTAAAAAGTACTGTCACGTGTCCTGAGATAAAGCACATATCCATTGTATTAAATTAAATGTTTTACAGCTGGGGAACTCTGTACCCGAAACAGAAGTAGTGACTGGTGTGTGAGTGGACTTCTGAAACATGTCATGTTTACAAGCAATTCTTCGAAAAACTCATGAAATATCAAGCAGATAAAACAATGCTATGTATGTTTTTAGCTGTTAAAAAGGGGCTCCAGGACCTCAAACAGGACTCCTTCCACTCCACCACTGCCTTCAGCACAAACCGCTGTTTAATCACCTGCTGCAGTAAACGTTACTCACCGGAGCTCTGTGATTGGTCGGCGGGCGACTTTCGAACTCCTCCCCCTACCGCCGCCGCAACTCGGCGGAGTCAGCAGCAAGCCAGCCAGCGGCAAGTTTTCGGGCAAATTATCAAACTAAGGTTAGTAAAATAACCCCTTATTTTATCATAAATACCCCAAGCATCGGCACGTTTAACATTTACTTTGTTTTTCTCCGCGGTTGGTGTCGGCCTCAGGCTCAGGAAAGCCCGAAAATGAGTCAGTTTAAGGAGCGCTTCGTGACCCTGCTCCATGAGAAGAACTTTGTGACAGATCAGTTGGCGACGCTGGAAGGAAAAACGGGAATGAAGAGAGAGTATATCGCCCTGGGTATGTTAACGGCTCGGTGAAAAGAAGCAAAGACCTCGTTAATTAATGCTTCAGTGTACTTTCAAATACCGGAGATAATACTCGTCTTGCTTATGGACTTAACGTCTCCTTCAAAATGTAGCGACACGTTTTTCACGTCTCGTTAGCACACAAGCCAACATTAGCTCTTTTTTTTAGCTGACAACTCGCACCGCAGCTGGCAGCCGGCTGTGGTCACACTGTTGCATGAGTACTTGACTTTCCAGCGTGGTTTCATATCCTGTGGCACTGTTAGCTGGCTCATTTTATTACCCTCCTCAAATACCAAAGTTCACCCAGCTCAGACCTTTATGCTACATTACAAGATTAGAGTTGGTATATAATCCTCCTTACACACACCTATTTCAAAATATTGCTGCTGAAATGAACTGCTTCTAATACTGGCCCCAGGGGTATTTTTATCATGTCCTGAAATATCCTGTGCCAAGGCAGAGATGGAAGGAGACTCTAGGATGACTGGTTATTCAACTGCTCTAAGTTAGCTTTTAGGAGTTGTGTTTTGACACTTCTCTGTTGTCAGTTTGTACAGTAGATGTCAATAAAGGCAAGACGCCTCAGGCTATGTTGTCAGCGTCTGTCCATGATGCCACTCCAGCTACAGGAAGCACGTCAGCCAGTGTGACCTACATTAAAACCCACTGTCTTTGCTCAAAATTGATCTGCACAGAATATGTTCACAGCATTACATGGGTATGCATTTAAACAACCAGTTTCAAGGCCACAGAGGACTTAAACATCTGTGGATGTTGTATGTGAAATGTGTTATCTGTGTTTAGCTACATGATATCAGACCTGGATCACAAGCATGTTTTAGATATTGATATTTGAAAGTAAAAAAAAAAAAAAATCAACAATACATTCGCAGATATTCATTTTTCAACTTAATAAACAAACGTGTTTGGTAAGGATCCTTTTACATTTGGTTTTTAAATTACTGTATTAAGTGAGACTTTAAACAGCTGAAAAATAAACGTATATGTTGTCTCAGGTGGACAAACGGAAACACTCTCAAAACTACAGCTGAAATGATCAGTCGAATAATCGATTAGTTGGATTGACAGAAAATTACCTGGCAACAATTTTGATAATAGATTAATCGTTTGAATAATTTTTAAAGCAAAATGGCAACCATTCAAGATTTGCTCCTTTTCTCTTTTTTTCATGATTGTAAATTGAATATCTTTGGGGTTTGGACTTTTGGTCGAACAAATTAAGACATCTGAAGATGTCAACTTGGAGTCTGGGAAACTGTGATAGACAGCTATTTTCTGACATTTTATTTAACAAAGGATTTATCAAGAAAACAACTGGCAGACCAGTCGATAATGAAAATACTTGTTGTAAACTTCTCCAAAAATATCTTTGGCATTTCTGTACTGCAATTTCTTGGTGCTTATCAGCTGACATTTCTTGTGATACTGATGCATCTGTGATAAGCTAATATGGACCAATATATAAGTCAAGGGATTTATCAGTCTGGCTCTACCCAACATCAACCCCTCTGAAGTTTCATAAAGTTAAAGAGTCCAGATCTCCGTCATTTCTGATTAATAAAATGATCACATGATCAGAAAATGTCAGTTCACCAGATTCAGTTGGTGTCAGGTAAAGCTCAGTCAGATCTGCATTTAAATACTTCCATGTTTTCCCCCCCACACACACCACACCAGACTAGCTTGCAAAATAAATACTGAGGATTGCATGCAAATCCCCCTTGACTCACCTCTGCTTTGCATTTAGCAGAAGGTAGAACCAGACAGAGCAGCCAAATTATACTATGACCTGTCCTGTCTTTGCTCAACTGTCTTGTTAGTGTCTTGTCAGCTTGTTAGTGAGGCAACAGCCATTCATTTGATACTTTGGCCACATTGCAGACTTGTTACAAACGTGTACACTGATAATGGGTTGCATTGCATGCAAGAAATTCTTTCCTGTTGGTTCACTACAATGTTATGTTGTACTTTGCCTTGATCTGGGCATGTCATTCGAAATGAGTTACAAAGCAGCGTCCTTTAAACTGTCTGCTGTTCAGCTGAGAAACGTCTCAAGTTCATGCTGAATCTTGTGACACTGAAGTGTGAAGACTGATGTGCTGACTGGAGTAGGAAGGTCTCATTTCTACTCAGTGAGTGGCCGTTGTTTGTTAGATTCATGTTTTTAAAGCCAGCCCCTCACCCACTGTACTCTCAACAATAGGTTTTTGTGATGATTTGATACTAAGAGGAACTGGTTTTTCAGCTAAATTACAACTCATGCAACTCTGAGTACTTTGAGTCACGCATTACAGGATTACACATCTGTGAAATGGCTTTTGTGCCCTTTAGTCTTTCCACGAGAAGGACATGTTTTCATTTAAGGCTGTCAAATCTGTGTTATGTCACATGGATGCATTGCTCATTTTCTTCGAGAAGTTCAGGAGTTGCTTATTCACAGTTTAGAGCCAGATGGCGTGCAGGTTTGAAAATGTTTGTTGCAGTCAAAAGCGTCCTGCAGTGAAGTCAGCTTTTTATTATTCATCACTGACTAATTAAAAGTGTCAGTTTAGGATTTCCCTATGCAAAGAGTTGCTGTCCAGATAAGAGTGTCTGCTTATGTCAGCTGTTGTCTCTTCAGGGGCTTCTTCCATTTCAACCAGTTCTTCCAGTTTTTGCCCTCATTGGAGAGGGATGGGCAGACTGGGAATTGCATGGACATTTGTATATGAGCGGGGACAAACAAATGAGATGTAAAGAGCAGGCAATGGTTAGAACAGTGTCAAAGGCTTTTAGTGCTTTGGTTACTGTGTGACTTCGTTTATGGGATTTATGGTAGCTGAATTTTATATTAACAGTTGAGTTTTGCCTTGTTTGAATGATATTTGGCAGCTGCTTGAGGGTCAGACCTTCATTCCTCTTGTCCTGTTTTGCCTTAAACCTGTCTCCAGGTTTGCATGAAAACAGAGTTCCCACAGACACAAAATATCTGGGTGTTGAAATTGTTTTATAGGCCTGGGGAGTGTTTTGAAGAACATGGAAAACTATAATTGAGCCTTAAGAAAAAAACATGCGTTTTGAGTGATATTATCCTTTTTGAAAATCTAAGAAAAAACATGTCTAATTTGGAGAGAACATTCACAAATGGAAGAAAGGAATAGGCTAAAATGGCTGGTCAGAGTGCAGTGTATTTGTTTTGAAGTCAGCATGTCGCTGCGAGCTAACCAGCAAGCTGTTTAAGCTTCTGAGGGATTAAGCAACGCAGCCAACTTGTTATTGTTCAAAGAAAGCAGCATACAGTTCAGCTGATTGTCTCTGCAGGATTTTTGTGTGTGTGTAAAGCAAAACATCCTATATATTCAGTGGCCACTTTATTAGGTACACATGAAGTTTATAATGTTCAGTCTTTGTTGACATTGTTGGAAATGTGTAAATTCAATTATATGTTTATTATTGAGGTCATATTTAAAGGTGGTGTTGTACATTACATTGAGAGGTGTTTCTAATTTTTTGTCCTCCCTATTTACATACATGAGGGGGGCAGAAAATTAGAAACACCTCTGAATACACTGCAGTTCAGAACAACACCACTGCCACTAACAATGACCTCAGTGCTAAAACATATAATTGAATTATACTTGTTCAGATGAAACTAGGGCTGTAACTTTTTTTTAATTCTCAATTAATCTGGCAATTATTTTCTCAATTAATCACTTTGGCTATAAAATGTCAGGAAATTGGCCCTTATAATTTCCCAGAGCCCAATGTGTGAAATGTTGAAATTGTTTGTTTTTATTCAACCAACAATCCAAATGCCAAAGATATTCAGTTTGCTCTATCAAATGTGACAAAGACAAGCATCAAATCCTCTCATTTGAAAAGCTGAAATCAGCAAATGTTTAGCATTTTTGATTGAAATAATTGCAGATTAATGTACTATTGATTGCCTAATTGATTAATCAACCAGTCGTTTCAGCTCTAAATGAAACTGTTACCTTAAGCACAGCAAAATACATTATATGTGGAAATCGCTGTTTACATTTAAAGGCATCTATCAAGATTGCTTTGTACATTACACATACAATGTAATAGAAATACAGATATTGTTTTAAGTTTTGGAAAACCAGTGGCATTTGTGGAATCTCTCACATACTTGAGGACATGTATATACTCACATGACCGTGTGAGCTTTGCCTTTTATTAAAAGTCAGCCCTTGGGTTTGAATATCAGTGTTTGACTTGTGTTCATTGCTCCTCCTAATCCTGGTACTGTGTCTGTCCTGACATCCTGCTATCAGACACACACTGCTGACAACAAATGAATGTGGCTTGACATTATTAGACGTGTTTGTTAAGGAACTGGATAACCCCACCCTCCCCTTCCTGCCTCGCCTTCTGCTCCCACATCACTGCTGCCTCTCCCTTTTACAGGTGCTCTGAGTTTTGTCGGGCTGTATCTCCTGTTTGGATATGGAGCCTCACTGCTCTGCAACCTGATTGGCTTTGCCTATCCAGCATATTTCTCGTATGTATAAAGTTAAGCCTGTTTCAGTAAATGCTAAAACAACACAATATGTAGAAAATTAAAGCATTTAGAATATGTAGTATTATACATGTAAGTATATTTTAATACAAAATTCAGTGCCAACCAGTAGGCATTTTGATTTGTCTTAGCAGGAAAAGCACAGGTTTATCTATAATTATGGCTCCGTCCAGTATGCGCAATACCAGCGCTTTGGAAGTGACACATCTAAATAGAATGCAGCCATTGTTAATTATTAAATGTCATTGATTACACCTGTGCTTTTCCTGCTACTGCATGTCAAAATGTGTGCTGTGAAAAAGACCCATTTTGCTTTTAGTATTACAACCAAGAATGGGTCTTACTTTTAATTTCTTTACTTCATGGTCTACTGACATTGACTGTTTCTTTTTCAACTGTACTTCATCACTGTAATGATTTCTCCACTCCTTACAAAAGTGATCTCTTCCTAGTGGGCTTTTTTTTTTTTTTTTTGTAGTACAAAATATTTCTCCACTGCTGCTCAGCAAGAAAAACACTATCAGAGAAATTTAAAAAAGAAAATTTTGTACTAAAAATCTAACTCTGATTAGTGAAGCGTCATATTGGCTCCAGCTGAACTTCTGAATGCTGTTTGCACATAACAAGGACTGGATTTTGTCCCCCACTACCTGCATTGGAGTTGTAATGGGAAGCGATTAAGAGGAATGATTACAGTGGCCTGTAAGTCGTTCATTGTACATGTGGCCTTGTGAGTGTTGTACTGTACTGTAAGATACACTAAGTACAACACTCACACCCATATAAATCTGAACCTATGCTTTAAGTGCTGCTTAAAGGTACCCTGTGGATGTTTTTAATCGTAAACGGGTTTCATTGTTCTTCACCAAATCACATTGTGTGTATACTTCAGGCCTAACATACATGTTTAGTACATTTCCTGCCTCATAAAATTTTGGAAATCCCTTTTTCAAGTGATTTTAATGAGCCTCCTCGAGTGAGATGCTGGCACTTTCATCCACACCTTGCTCTGCAGTGCCGCTAGTTCTCAAAAACTCCACAGCGTACCTTTTTAAATGCACCCCGCAGTTCAGAATCAGTGACTTTTAATATTTTTGTACTGATTAAATTGTGACATCATCAGTCTCCTGAATGAAACCTATCTTCCTCTTCATTCAGTATTAAGGCCATCGAGAGCAATATTAAGGAGGATGACACACAGTGGCTGACCTACTGGGTTGTTTATGGACTCTTCAGCATCGTCGAGTCCTTCTCTGACATCTTCCTCTTCTGGTTCCCCTTTTACTATGCTGGCAAGGTAGGCTGACCTTTTAGTTTGAAGGGTGTTTTTCTATGGGTGATATCTGGTACTATTTTTTTATACTTTTAATTTTACTATTTTCACTCTATAGTTCCTCTGTATGAAGTCGACAACTGACCTACGTCTGCTTTCACTGTGAAACCACAGTCACGCAGTGTTGAATCACATGAGGGTTGATGTCTTCGGGCCTCTCATTGTAGCTTGCCAACAGCGCACTCTTGTGGACTTGTCCTGTAATGCCACAATAAGGAAGATACTGTATGCTGTGTCCCAATTCCATACTTCATATTCATTATAAGCAGGTTTTGATTATGTAGTGTGTTCACTGTGGAAAAGTGACAAAATTAAGTATAGTCAGAAAAGTCAATAAGCTCACACACAAAAACCACTAGATTTAAACCACTAGAGTGTACTGTTGCTGGACATTGTTGTCCCACAATGCATTGTACAAAAGAAACAGAGGAGCGACTCACAGCCGCAAAACACAAGAATGAATTGCAAATAGTGGTGAGACAACAAGTATGTTGTAAAACCCATAAAGTATGTTTATTGTAAAACATGTTTTCCTGTATACTAGCTAAAAACTATATACTCTAAAGATTAATATAGACTAGTACATACTGTACAAAGTTAGTATGTAGTGTGGACACAACAGTCCCCATTAGTTACAGAAAGAAGTATTTCTCACCATTTCATGTCCCTTTTAACTTGAGAGATGAGTTTGTCGTAATAAGTTGAGTGAAGTTGTAAGTTATGTTATGAGACAAAGTGACCCCACATATCAGAAAGCCCTGCTTCAACTATGAAAAAGTCACCTCACTATCTATTGTTCTGACCTAATTACCATGATCAACATTGCTGGCCTTCATTAAAATGGTTTGATTTCAGTGAATAAACTTAATCCTGAAAAATAGGATTAATAAACAATGCCTCATACTGTGGTCAATTAACTTAGTTAGCCTGTTATGTAACACAATACAGCAGCTCATATTTCAGCAAAATGTTAACACTTCTTTTTCAAGGCACAAGGTTGTGTATTGTAGGGCTTTTTTATTATTATTATTATTAATTGATTTATCAGCCGGCCTATAAAACGTCAGAAAATTGTGAAAGATTATCACAAGTTCCTAAAACCCATGGTGATGTCTTCAAATTGCTTGTTTCTAAAAACAGTCTAAAATCTAAAGTTACTCAATGTATTATCACACAAGATAAAGAACCAGACATTAGACACTTTGGACAGGAAGTGACACAGCAGCATTATATCTAAAGATCTGCCCTCTGCTCTCTCCCCAGTGTTTGTTCCTGATATGGTGCATGGCTCCGGTGACGTGGAACGGTTCTGACATCTTGTACAAGCGTGTGATCCAGCCATTTTTCTTGAAACACCAGGCTGCCATGGACAATGTGGTCAGCGATCTGAGTGCCAAGGCTAAGAGCATAACTGAGACCGTCACAAAGGAGGGTGAGACAACTACAGTATACATGCAAGTACAGCCACATTCATATACTGTATGTACTGCAGCAACATATTCCCCACAGCAGACAAACTTCTGTATCACCTCACATAGGGCTGGGCGGTTAATTGCCACATTTACCTCCATAACGATTAATGAACTGGATCTTATTAAATACACCTGTGCACAAGATTCTCAGTCCTCACAGTGAATCTCTTTTTAATTATGTGTACTGAACAATAAACTCGACTGAAATTAGGTCGGTTAGAGAGTCGTAATGTTTCTGTAACTTTTTGATTGATTGCCCAGCCCTAACCTCACACTTCACATTGTAAACATACATCCTCAAATACAATAATTTAAGCATGTATAATAAAATACATTATTTCTTTGAGGGTTTTTTTTACCTTTCTGCACATTATAGTGTTTTTTTTTTTTCTTCTCTTTGTTCCATCAGCTGTTAACCGGGCCCTTAATCATGACAAGGACCAGTGAGAGACATGGGAAGGCTTTGTGTGTGTGCTTGGGTACTTGAAAGAGTTACTGAATGGGGTTATGTGTGTGTTTGTTGTCTCGTTTTTGTGTGTGTCCCTCCCCTTCCATGACGAATGACGCTGATCAACCACCCCGTCATGTGGTGAACTGAAGCTTCACACTCCTGAAAATAAATAAAAGCTCGGTTGTGCATTCACATCAGTTTATTGCCATCAGTACAGCGAAGACAATCGGTGACACTGTGACCTTTTACGTGATTCTATTTTCTTTGTTGTAGTGTGACAAAATAAGTGGAAAGAAATGCGTACCTAGCAGAACTTATGATTGTGTGCCTGCAGGTTTCAGCAACACTGGCGGTGAAGTCAATATTATAATTGTCTAACTGAGCCATTTGTGACAGAAAACTGAGGCTGGTAACATAACGGTTCTAAAAGCAGGTCGTCTTCAAATGTGTAACATTGCTAAATCAAAACTGGAACTTTTACATGTCATTAATGTCTTCTTGCTCTTAAAAGCCTTACTATTGCATGTGCCAAGCAGCATTTAAAGTCTGTTTGAGCTATTGGGAAGGTTCTCAATCTGTAAGTTTAACTGGATGACTTCTGTCTTTTGATATGTCTTAATTTATCATCTCATGATGATGAAACAATAAAACTGGAACCCTAATGAACTGAAGAAAAGTGTCTTCATGGCTGGCTTTAGACTTTCAGATGTATTTCTGTTTCTTCTGGTGCCCTCTCTCCAAGCGGTGTCATTCCTCATAAAGTGGGAAATTTGATTTTATTTGGTCCAAATTACAATGTTCACGCGCCAGTGATTTCTGTAATTGTTTTTTTATAGCAGTGGCAAGTCAGGGAAATTGCATTTCTGGATCCATAACCTCTGCGGATTTGGTTCTAGTTCATTTTGCAGCACCAAATTTTTCTTATTAATGAATTTTATCTGCAGTAATGGTAAATGGTGTCCAAATATCTCACTCTGTGTCTTGGGAAACATTAAAAGTTTCAGTTACCCTTTCCCTTTCCCCATTCACTTACAGAATAATTACCTCAAATTCTTTATTAAACATCTCTAAACTACAGAATTTTATACAAATGAAATTAAAGTATTTGATTCACAAATTTGCAGGTGTAGCTGTGGATCATTTTGAATTAAACTCAATTTAGTAGTATTTCAAATTTGGTTTAGCAAGAAATGTTTGGGGTTTTTTTTTTTTGTGATTTGTTGCAGGGAAAATACGAATGCCATGCACATTTTCTCTCCCATCCTATGTATCCACTTGATCTTTTGACTGGTCACCCTCAAGTACATTTACTGGCATTCAGACGGCCTAACCACCCACACTTTAATTTGTGTTTGGCTCTGTATTCACGCTTGAGGGGCTCTGAATGGGAGGCCCTTTGTGTTTGTGCACTGGATGTAATGCATGGGAAATGGTGGACGGAGCCGGTGCGATGGCCACACACTGCCACGGGGAGAGGAAGGCACCCATCTGGAAATGGCTCCTGTGAAGATGTGTCTGCTGGATGTTTGTTATGTATCCCCACAGCCACCGGTGGCCGACAGGTTATTGATTAAACAGAAATTGGACACAGAAACCAATTATTGTATTGTGCAGCTGTGTGGTTTGATCCAAGGCCTTGTATTGAGTGGGGGGCCTGTAATGACTTAGCACAGTAGAAGAAAAGCTGAAGAGATTGGGACAAAGATGGAAATGAGTGAATGTATGAAAGCATGTTTTATACATAAACATTTTTCAGATGGCTGTTTCTTATTACAGGCTGTTTTTAGCAACTTGCAGCATGGCTCTAAAGACTGAATATTTAAACAACTATTGACACTACTACTACTATTGACATTTTGTGCACATGTTCATGGTCCCCAGAGGATAAATCATAATGACTTAGGTGATCCCCTTACTTTCCCACTTACAGTGCCACAATCAGCAGGTTGACATTTTGTTTTTACTGACATGTCTTGACAACTTATGAATGGATTGTGATGAAATTTGGTACAGACATTAATTGTGCCCAGATGATAAATCCTAATGATTTTGGTGATTTTCTAAATTTTCAGGTAGCGCCACCAGCAGGTCAAATTTTTCACTTATCCTGTGAAATATCTCAACATCTACTTGACTGATTGATGCAAAAGTTTGTACATCCATTCACTGTTTCCAGATGATGAATCCTGCCTACTTTAGTGATCCCCGTGACCTTTCCGTAGCACCACCATCTGGTAAAAGTCTTCCCTAATTTAAATTATCTACTGCAAATAACACATTTAAGCTTATTACAAATAAGCTGAGTTAATGCTAATGTTAACCTGGGAAGGTATTCTGAAAATAAAGGCTGGGAACACGGAGGTTTGGCAGGTTTATAGCATCAGCTTGCATTCCCTAGCATGGCATGTCTTGTTTTGAATAATGACTCTTGATTTGACTCTCTGGATCCCTCTCTCCAATCTGACTTTCCATCTGCATATTCTTGCGTAGTCTTTTCTCCAGTCTAACCCCGCATTTTCCCGCTTCTCCCTGATCTTCTGCTCATTAATCCCCAGACTGAAACAATCAATGCTATTTGTAATCACCCTGTCTGCTTGTTTGACCATCACCGGCTGGTTTGTAACGTCTCCTGCAGTTCCCCGGCTCGCCGACAGAGGGGGACAAACACAAGGCTGTGTGGATGGAGAGTTGGTGAGTCATACAGTGAGACCGTCACGTACAGACAAACGGCTCAAAACAAGGCCTGGTCTAACTCGACCATAGGCCTTTATTAGCACCAGGGCTAAGCCTCCTCACACGTATTTGTGCAATTAAACGAAATGAATGAGATGTTCTCATTTCTGCCGTGATGGGCTGAGATTGAGAATTCACCTGGGCGTCTTTACACTGGGCTGGCTTACTTCCTGGTTTATCGACTCTCTTACCTTCTTCCCACCTATTAAATGTTGTTTTGCTCTATTATGTGTGCATTTACAGTATATGCAGCCTATACCCTGCTGTATAGTGTATACACTAGGCTACTGTGTTCACGTATTGCTGGCTCTCTCCATGGTGCTGAAGCACAATCAGGTCGCTGTCCGTGGTGCTGAACCTGGATAAGATAACTAGAGATGTGATTTTTCTTTTCATTAAAAGCTCTCCAAGCTGACTTCACATCACCTTATTAATAAAACCAAATACAAAGCATTCAATCATGTATTTCCACTATCCCTAGATACCCTTACTTGATATAACTTCGATCTGATTGATACAGTTATGTGCGTTTATATCACCCTTATTTATGTCGAAAATAATAAGAAACGTGCATTATTTGGGTTTGCCATGTAATCTGATCCAATGAGTCAAACAATTCTGCCTTTTTACTGTCTCTCAAGAGTAGTTTCACTCAAAATTTCATGTTTTAGTCGTCTTTTGTGAAACTGGCATAAATCTGGTTGCTACAGTATAGTTGGCTGTGGCTGAAACATCGACAAATTGATTTAGGAATTAAATGGGGCTCTGCTTAGGTTAAATTTTTGACCGTGAATTTAATTTAATCAATTGGGCTACTTTAATGCGATCTGTTGCTCAGGGACAATCAATATTTTTACTTCCAGTTTTTTTTATAGATATTTTATATTACACATGATTAGATTGTGGCTCTACATAGGAATATTGGGATTAGTTGGCCTGTGCAGTGTCTTATTATTAATGCCAAAAAAAAAAAAATCCCCACAGTTGCGCCCATCCAGGATCAAAGACATTTCTTTTTAGAGGAAGTCTTTTTTTAACTAGCTTATTTTGCTGGCATCCAACCACTAGGAAGTGTATGAACTGAAAGAAAATCAAGTGTGGACAGAAAAGGGAGAGGGCATAGCACCTCCCACGTCCTATATCTGCGAGAGAGGGAGAAAGGGAGAGAGAGAGAGAGAGTCTGCTGTGGTGGTGTTGGAAATCGGACGACATGAGCTCTACATGAACCGTGTAAAATGCTTTAAGACGCTTTCGGCGTTTGTCTTTCATCCGTCTAAACCAAGGACGAGCCTGAAGCGGAGCTGTACTTCACGACCAGGTATGGAGATGCTGCACATCTTCCATGGAGGTTAGATGTTGGTATTCAGTGGCGTAGCCGCGGTCCTTCTGCCTGGCTGACTGTTGAGCGCACACGATCCCTGCTGTTCGCGGCCAATACGGGATAACGCATCTCATTTTGTTTGTTTATCCGGTTGCTGTTGATTTTGAATTCATCCGCACCGGCTCCTATCACGGCTCACATTTGCGTTTGATAACCTCGGTCGTGAGAATTGTATGTATAGCCTTTGCCCGCACAGCCATATTGGCAGTCAGCAGGAGAGAGAGGGCAGAGATATGAGAGTGTTGGGTTTCTCATATTGCTTTGAAGAGTAAAGGGAGGTGGAGAAGGGAGGTGGGGGGATGAGGGGAGGGGGTGTTCGCTGCGACTGCGAAATGATGGCACCGCTGCGAGATGGCGATCCTCTGGTATTTATGAATGAACCAAGCAGAGTGGGGTGGTCTGTAATGGCGTTGCGCACCAATCTGCGGACCGACGGCAAGCCCTCTCCTGCCACCCCTTCCTGACTACAGCCGAGACGGAGATGCACGTCAGCATTAGGCTATACACTAATAATGACGCCAGCGTGACGCATAAAGCCCGATTTCTGTGGCAAATGTCATGGTTAATCCTCCATCTGGATGTTTCTCCATGTCTCCTCCTCCATGTTTTAGTTGTCTTTTAATTTCTGCAGCTATGTGCTGTTTGTTTGTCTGTCTCAAGACTGGAGAGGAGAGCCATCATGACATGCAAAACGAGTTGTGAATCATTCAGGCCTTCTCTATGTAGGCTATGTGTGAATATGTATGTGACTCAACTTCCTGTATGCGTTGAACACTGCCAGTCATGGGTGGGTGTGTGTGTGTGGGTTCCAGGGTTTGCGAGAAAAGAGAGTAGAGATGTATGACAGTAAATCCTGTGATTAAGCTTTAAAGTGTGTGGTTGAGAGCAGCATAGGGATGCAGATGTTAAAGCATGCATGTGTCTGTCGATGATGGGGGATAAGTGGAAGTGTGGGGGAGTGTCAACGTCCTGCCTGCCTGCCTGCCTGCCTGTCCGTTTGTCTGTCTGTCTTGAATAGCCACAGTACGGTTGCATAAGAAGACTTCTTTCTGCTAAGGCAGGACAAAGAAATGACTCAATACATGGTAACAAGGAGAAAGGGGAGATGATGCTGACTTTTCTGATGATGTTGGAGATGGATGCTGCTAACTGATGATGATGATTGGGAGGTTTTATTTATTTATTTTTTAGCTAAGGCCCATTAAAACACAAGGCCGTGTGAGATAACTGAGGTATGGACGGCCAGATGTTGAGAAATATGTGAGTTCTGTTGGAGATGTGGTCACTTACAAGCTCCACACACAAGCAGCCCCAAGTTTTCTGCAATTATCATGATCAGGTCAGGTCAGAAATTTTGTGGCTTCAGAGAATGAAAAACCATTTATCATTTGTATGTTTTGCGTGCAGTTTCTGAGATGGGTATTTAGCTTGTAAATTTCTATAAGCTATAAGCATGCATGCATATAAGATCTAAGAGGCTATACTTGCAGTGTTACCCAGGGTTACCAAGGTCTAACAGCAAATGTTTTCCCTTGAGTGAAAATCACTCCAACAATGCCACTTTCGTGCCACTGTCATCCTTTTCTATTATAAATAATAATAATAATAAAGTTTATTATATAGCACTTATCTAAATCAGTGATTACAAAGTGCTGTACATAAAACAAGCATAAAACAATACAATACCATGAGAATAATCAAGTGAAAAGAGAACATTTTAAGTCAAATAGCAAGAACAAATACACAAATATACATATTGGCTTACAGTGAGGCATCAGCAGGCCAGAAGATGCAGAAACATGCCCACGACTGGAAGGTTTCTGGCTGATAAAATGTCGTAGGGAAAGACATTTGAAAAAGCTCCCCTTTTCTTAAAAAAAAACTAATATCGAGCAACTTTCATTTAGTGTTTGCAGCCTGTGAGAAGTAGTTATTTTGTTGGACGGCTGCCATTTGTAATGAGCGAAAATGTGTGAATTTGACGCGGGTTGTTGCTCAGGAGGAAGATGCATGCTCAATGAACTATTCCTGAATAAATAAAGGCAAATATAAAAGAATTAATATATTTTTTTTCAGTTCTATAAATGAATTTGTGTTAAATTATATTTACTCCTTCAACTACCAGGTGTTGCATCTTTATTTCGAAGTACTTGGTTGAGAGAAGTAGTTAAGGAAGTGAATTTAATCAAATTCAGGTGTGTTTCTGCTTACTGTGAGAGAAGCATCCAGTTTGTGACCATGCTCCTGCTTGTGTTCCTGCACATGTTTGCGGTTTTGTACTTTCTGTGGAACATTTTAGTTTATTTAAAGAAGGAAACAACTGATAATGCTGCAACAGCAACTGGCAAGCTATGTTGAATTGTATAATAAATTTTACTTTTGTTGATCGACAAACTGGGCATTTCATTGGAAGCACGTGTCATAACTAAATCTTAATGAGTAGCAGCCCCTCGGTGTAGAAAATAATCATTACATTTTAGGCTTGATTTACAATTAGTTTAATCCCAAAAGCATGATACAAAAATTGGATTGGAATGCCTTTTTTGAGCCTTATCTTCAACTGGTTATTCTTACTGATAGAAATAGTGAACTGCTGTCTCCTTATGATGTTTAAGTCTGTCTGTTGCTTTGACAGCACAAGTCTAGTCAAGTGCACCATCACTGTTGAGCACTTCTGAGTTATATATAACTATATACTGCATAACGTCTGCTTTAATACTGGAACAGATCAATGCTAAAAGGGTTTAGTTGTTCTGACGGCATCAGGTCTGTATAGTCTTCATTATACATGGCATTAGGCAGGATTTTCTTGGTCTTGTGCATAACTAATCGAAGGCCAGGATGTCTGTTCTGGTCAATTATGCACGCTGTGTCCTCTGAGTTATCGTGTTTTATGTGACATTTTGTTCAAATATCAGCCGTTCTTTTAATATAAAAACTGTTACCGCCATCCAACTGTATGCATTTTGTGGGTTTGAGATAAAGAAAAGTTAACGATCAGTTTCACATAATCCCCGTTGCATCACGGAAACGTCAGAAGCAGTCTGGAGCGGGATTCCCATGTTGTCTCCGCTTTTAACCTTCTGCGTTGTTATCAGACGTGGATCAACTGGTATTATAAAAAAGCTGTGCCTGGTTCATCTCGCCTTACAAACCAGTGGAGTCAATCCAAAACTACCAACCCTGTCACCATCTGTCACTGCAGGCAGGCTTCTGCAACACACTCCACCAGTTGGTAATTAGTGCTTCAGTCAGGTCGGGGCCTTCACAGCTTCTAAGAATAGGCTTTCTTGAAAAAAAAAAAATGGTTTGAATACATTACGCAGACTTGAAAGCAAACATGATTGCTCTATATCCTGTGCTGGAAACTGAATTTCTTTACTCTTACTTTCTGGCCATTTCTGGTGTTAATAGCAAGGTGCCTCTGTGTTTGCCAGGCCGTGATATTAGCAGGGTCTTATGGAGAGGCCAGACGGAGCAACCCAGGGTTCCCCGGGTCAAGATAATGCTCAGTACTAATACACACTCAGAGACTAATTACATGGCCATCTTGCATCCAGTCCTGTGTAAAAGCTGCTGCACAGAATCAGCGTGATTATGGTTGCAGGGTTTGATTACAGCTCAGGTATCAATCTGCTTGAGGGGGAAATGTTTTCCTAAACTCTTACTAAAAGTGCACATTTACTATATATTTTTCATTTAGACTTATTAGGGAGTAGTTGCAGGTAGAGGGATGTTTTTAGATACAGACTCTTAACACCTGAAGCTGCTGTGTGCTGCTGGTTATTTACTTTAAATGAAGCTGAGGGACGTCGGCATCTTGCTCATGAAAAACACCCATCAGTGGAAGTCATTAAAAGTGTGTACGCTCATTTTCCCTGCTCAGAAATCTGTTCACATAGACTTTTAATCTCAACCAATAGGCTTCCTTTGGCTGCTAACACGTCTCCTACATATTCAACCTTTGCTAATAAAGTATGTCATCAGTGGTGAGACCAACCAGTGCCCATCTCTATGTGCAACAACAAGCACTGGAGCTAACAAGCTGAATGCTAATGATGATGAATATTTGGATTTTGCCATAAATGAGGCCTGTTTGGTTAATTCTGAGGATTGTTTAAAGATGTTTTAGAAGATTTTAGTACCTTGGAAGTGTTCTTATGGCAAAAGTTTCATTTTGTTTGTGCATAAATGTTCTGCAATCACATGTCCCCCTAGCATTTGTTTTGTAAGTACACCAGTGAGCTAAGCACGTTGTGGCTTGACCTGGATAATTCCAACTAGTAAGAAATTTTACCGTACAGTTTTATAGTGGGTCGGTGTCAAGACGATCTTTCTCCTGCCCCAGCGAATGAATACTGTAGATCTGGCAATGTAAGACTCCAGTGTCAACACATGAGTAGCATACGGAATTGAATACTTTCAAAAACATTTTATTAAAAGTTACAGTCCTTAAGGCTTGCATGAAATCAAACCCCATTTTTGATACTACCCTGATGCCTACCTCAGCATACCAACAACTTGCGTTTGTTTGGTTGCACTTTAAACAGAAACACCAGTTGCTCCTCTGTTGTAGTCAATTTCTGACAAAGTAGCTGCTCAAGGAGTGTTTGCTGTAGTATTAAACCGCACTTGCTGGTAACCCCTGGGAGCTGCCAAATCTAGGATTAAGGATTAAAACTTTAACTAAACAATGCTTATAATCCAGGCAAAAACAAGGCTGTTTTGCTTAGGTGTGAGGTTTTTACCATAAAAACTTCAATTTGTAATAATCCAGTGTTTTTCTTAGATAATCTGAAAACTGCAGTTTTTGTGGTGAAAACCTCACAACTCCAACTCATTTCTTTATAATCAGAATCATCCAGGGCAAGCCTAAACTAGATAGATAGATAAATAGAGCTGAGGGGGACATCCCTGGTGCCTATTCTGTGGTTAATTGATGGATCTTCTGCTGCAAAACCTTCTGCTCCAAGTTAAATGTGATGATGTGACTATCAATAGACAGATAAAGGTCACCTTTATTGTTTGTGTGTCTGGCTCTGCTGATATTCCCATGCCACCTTGTTAATGTCAGTGCGTGTTGAGTCAAAGGGATGTGCATAGAGTATCAGAGGGCTCCAGCGTGCATCAGGAGCTGCATGTAGTCTCATAGGGAGACCGCTGGTAACTTAAGTCCTGGGAATTGGGTCAATGCACTGCAGGCCAGGAGCACAGAGGAGGTTAAGCTCAATGATTAGCTACTAAGCCAAGACCACAGTGCTGCAATCTCTTGTACAGTCTAACGCACATACTCCATGCACGTACGGTGGTGTATGCTCAATCACCGTATAGATTGACACCGATGAGTAGCAGACACACCCGAACACAGCCTTCAAGCACCTCAAGCATACACACAGGTATTGTCACGTGTATATTTTCTCATGCACATACACACATATATCACGTCTAGCCTGACTTAAACCATCGTTTGTTCATTTGTGATTGAATGATGTTGTGTAGGGGTTTAATGCAAATGAGAAGAGTATGATTAGATGTTTCAATTCTATCTTTTAAATGTTGTCCTCTTTATTTAAATTATTCAGAATCACTCAGAATATGTATGCTCACATTGATTAATTGATTGATTAAACTGGCTATACTCTACAAAGACTGACAGTCACTTATACATAGGTGTTAAGGTGTAATACAGGTGTATTTTGTTTGTAAAGAGGGATGTAAATTGTACTTTTATTGAAGGATGATACTTTCCTCTACAGAACAAGAACATTTTTCAGTCTCTTGGACTATCGAAATTCTTTAAAACTCAGTTTTGTTAAATAAATACTAGACATGTTGGGACATACCCTTCTTGCCGAGAGTTAGATGAGAACACTGATGCCACTCTTATGCCTGTCCGTTAAATACGAGGCGTGAGCCAGCAGCCGCTTAGCTTAGCTTAGCTTAGCTTAGCACAAAGACTGGAAACAAGGGTAAACAGCTAGCCTGGCTCTGTCCAAAGGTAAAAGAACCTCATCTACCTGCACCTCTAAAGCTCACTAATTAACACGTTATATCTCGTTTCTTTCATTCATACAAAAAAAAAACATGTAACCAACAATTTGTGCTTTTACTGGGGGTTATGGGAGGACTAATTCTATTTCTTGGCCGGGTGCAGTGACCAGTGAAGACACTTTGGTTTTGGTATGGATTAAACAAGCAAGATACAATGTGTTAATTAGTTAGCTTTAGAGGTGCTGAACTTTGTTACCTGTGGACAGAGCCAGACTAGCTGTTTCCCCATTTCCAGTCTTTGTGCTAAGCTAAGCTAACCAGCTGCTGGCTGTAGCTTACTGTACACACACGAGACTGGTATCGATCTTCTCATCTAACTCTCAGCAAGATACCTAATTAGCGTATTTCCAAAAAATGTCAAACTATTCCTTTTAACTTAATAAATGCACTGTTGTCTAACTAAAAATTATACTCCTCTAAGTTTCTGAAGAGCAGAACCAGAGTTTAGATTAACTGGTGAGATCTAAAATGTGCAAAGAAGCAGTTTTTCAGCAGCTAATCATATAAAAGATCATGAATATAAAACGTCTTTTGCAACACTTGACAAAACCGGTGCGTCACACAACAATGTACCTACACTCCGCATTCAATGGAGAGGATCCATTATTCTGATGGGTCATGAAAATATTTTATAAATTTGTCTCTGATGGACACGAAAGGAATGTTTCCTTTCTTTGCATCATCACCCTCCAATAGACACACACAGCAGTCTGAAGCTGTGAAGCAGACAGGAAAATATGTCCAAAAATATATGTGTATTTTTTCATTTCCTAAAAAGATGGAGAAACTTTTTCACATTCATAAATCTTTAAATGATCTTCAACAGATTATCAAAGGTCTTTTTTTAAAAAAGCACATGTGAGCTATTTTCTGTGGGCTTTCCGTGTGTGTGTGTTTTGTTAGCAGGTGCGAACACAGCGAAGCAGCAGCGTGACTGAATGTGTGAGACTGAATCAAAATTTATAAATTGAACCTCCACAGTCTGCTCAGACCTAATGCAAATGCCCGGGTCTAAAAATCGCTCTTGCTAAAAATGCAGATTAATTCCTCTGCTAAAACACACACACACACACACACTTGAAAAGCCTGAGCTGATGTGTGCACAGAGAATTGAGAATCTCCTGCTTGACTGCACAGACGCAAACACAAATAGCCAAATAGCCGTGTATCCACAGCATTCCAGTATCTGCGGCTTGATTAAAATCCTTCCCCCCACAAGATACCATGGGACCGCTTTGTGGGTGTCTATTTAATCACGCTCTTGATCTGTTGAATGGCATTGTGTTTGATGTTGGTTAATGCGTTTCCTTTGTGCCGCTGCGTAAGTGGCTCTCTTGAGGGAAATTATGTGCATATTTTCGCCAAAGGTGACATTTCCTTGCTCGCTCTGTGAAATAAACGAGTGGAGAAGGCTGCGTTGCATCTATTTTCTGACTGAGAGGAGAAGGAGGCCTGTTTGGTCTGTGCCAAAGCTATCTGCTAATGGAATTTGGCTGCACTGCCACAGATTTATAGTATACCATTAATTCATTAAGGAACTGCAGTCCTCTCATTTCAAATAAAACAAGAGAAGAGGAGGAGGAAAGGGAGAGAGACAGCTTGCATTTGGGAGGAGTGTCATTAATCTCTGAGGCCTGGTGTCAAGGACAAATGGTGGAAAAAAGGAGCGGAAGTACAGTGTGTGTGTGTGTGTGTGTGTGTGTGCTTTCATGTGTATGCGTGTCACTGTGGGGTTGCACCTGTGTGCGCAGTTATAGCTGCTGACAGAGGGAGGGAGACAGCTAATTTTAGCTCAGGTGAAAGAAAGGAGGGAGCGGAGGAAGGTTTTGATGAGCAGGATCGTTGCCACTGAGCTTAAATCCACATCCAAAAAAATAAAACAACAGGCACCAAGCGAGGCAGGATGACAGACCGACAGGGCCCAGACAGACGAGCCCCATCGATCAAAACCACAGCGGTCTTAGTTTATTGATCATACAGCATGGAGACCTGGGGAGTGAGAGAGCAGGAGACAGAGGAGCAACAGAGAAAAGAAGCTCAGGGAGCAGGTCAAAGAAAAACATTTTCAAGATGCATAAATTAAGAGAAAAGACAGACTAAGAGCTACAGAAGGACAAAGAAAAAGAACATTTGCAAGCACATCAGTATCAGAGCATGTACGAGTGTGTGGCTCCATCCCAGATGCACCGACATATCAGCTTTAAAACACAGTAATCGTACCAGTTCATACACTTTTATTAAGGATATTTTGCCAGTTGTGGAATTTGTATTTTTTTTGTTATCTGTTTCCTTACAGTATTTGATCTCAAATACCCTCTCAAAATATCAACACAATAGAAGCTTAGGGGTCTTTTTTCAATGGATAGTTCATGCTGAGATCTGGAGCTACACAGCTACACTGCTAAAAATAAGTCAGACAGGACAAGAAATCCTCAGTTTGGCCAAATTTATTTGGAAGAGGAAATAAAGGCAAACTGTAATATTATTACCCAAAACCTTTACAGTTTATAGAGCATCTTGCTGGTTCAACGTTTATCAATATTTTTATATTAACAATGTATCAAATGACAATGTGAAAACAGGAGAATTATCATCTGAATCAGCTCCCCTCGGCTTTGCAAAGCTTTGTGAGTTTCAGCTCATTGTTCAGCTGTCCGGCAACTTTACTGTTTCAGTTCACTCTCACCGCTCTCATAGCATCATTTTCGGCCGCAGTAGGCAGCTGTTTTCAGTGACAAAGCTCTAAAAGCCAACTGCACACTACCTGCTTAGCATCAACCAACAGATAGACAAAGTTAGCGCCTAGCTAGTGAACATAGTGGAGCATTTAGCAGCTAAAGAGCCAGACATTTGGAGTTGGTGGAGACCAAAAACAGAGCTAAAAGAGAGTGAATATTGGACTTACAGTCATCAGGTGGCCAGAAACACGACTCTAAATGGATGATAATGTCACTCTCTAACTGCTGGATGTGTAAATAAGCAAATGTTTGCTAACAAGTTCAGCATACCAACTTTTTTCTGCTGCTTTTAAGTGGCCAAAAAAAATCTATTATTGCAGGTTTAAGCATTTATCTCAGAATCTGGGCTTCAATCACACTGGAAAATCGTGTTGACAGGCATCATTTAGACAGGGTTTAGACAGTATCCCTCACTATTTCAAAAAACTGCAAAGTGCATCATCACCCTAAGGCAATGAAGAGCTATTAAACAAGATTTTCTGCTTTGCCAGACCAGAGTTAAACAGTCAACCATCTGCAGGCATATGAGCAGAAGACACCAGCTCGCCTACAAATGAAACTGTGGTTGTGTGTTTAGCATGGATATAAAACACTCTTATATGTCACCCAGACTCACAGCACAGATTGACTATAAAACTCAAGAGGCCTTCCCTGAAACCCCATTTATTTTATTATCTAGAACCTGGTAATGCAATTACAGGGGCCCTGCCATCAATAGTGGGTTCCAGCAGTGCAAGCATGACAGAAATCCACTTATTCCATCTGGTATTGATGTCAATTTACTGTTTCATTACAGCAAGAGCTTAGAGAGCAGCACATGATCACAACTGAATGAGTATCTTATTATAGGACCTTAAAGCAAGTTCAGGACCACAGCAGATAAATAATGCAACAGATACAATGCATAATCATGCACAGACGCTCAGCAGGCACACAAGCACTTACAAAGATAGCAATAGATTAGGTGTGAGGACATTGTTCGGATGCATATGTATGAGTTGCAGCAGGTAATATTGAGAGTGAAGAACTGTAGAGTCCTTCAGTGTTGCAGTGTCTGCCGACTACAAAGCAGGTTTATTATAGCCCTGGAATTCTTTGTTTTATCTGTATACTGTATTCTATCATTTTTATAACCTGACTATTAAAGCTGCTGTTTGAGGTTTTGTTGTGTTGTATTATACATGAGTTCATGTTATTGTTGTTCTCCGATGCTGCAAGGACTCTCTGTCTCTGTCTCTTCCAGGGTTTGCTGCAGTTGCTGAAGTTGAGAAATGAGGAATCGCAGGAATGTTTTTGGGGTTGAAACTGAGAAACTGTGACTCTGCAAACAGTATTGATTAAGGGAAATGTCTGCGTCAGGTGAAACACTTGGAGCCTCACCAACCTCATCCTCTCTAATTTGTACTCTGGCTCATAGTCAGACCATGAGGACAGTTATAGTGCTTTCACATCCACCAGCCTGAGGTTGAGTCCCACCAGCACTTCCCTTCCTGTTCCTCCCTCTGCTTTGTATCTGCTAACTGCTCATTTGCTAAACTTCCTCTTTGCTAAAATTATCCTCTTCTCCCCACCCCTCACCCTTCTCACCCTGCCTCCTCCCCATGCTCCCACCCTCAACATCATAGGTGTAACACTGTCTTAAGCCTGAAGGGGGCAGAATGCCGGAGCAGAGCAACGACTATCGTGTGGTGGTGTTCGGGGCAGGGGGAGTGGGGAAGAGCTCCCTGGTCCTGCGCTTCGTGAAGGGTACCTTCAGGGACACCTACATCCCCACAGTGGAGGACACCTACCGTCAGGTGATCAGCTGCGATAAGAGCGTGTGCACCCTGCAGATCACCGACACCACAGGGAGCCACCAGTTCCCAGCCA
>SEMN01000965.1:97500-135766 GCA_005408345.1 Macquaria australasica | reverse complement strand
GATAAAACAGGTAGAAAGGGAGAAGTGAGAGGTAAGTGTGACAGAGGAGGAGAGAAGACTAAGGCAAAGAAACAGATTAGTAGAGGTAAAGTGGAAAATGAAAGAAAAATAAAATAAGGGTGAATGTTTGACAAATAGAAACAGGAACAAGTAAATGCAAACTAAAGAACATAAAAGAAATCACTGTACAAAGGAAAAGTGATCGATGTAGGTTCTAATAATGAAAGATGATCACCTTTCCTAATATCACTGATAATATGTTAAACTCAAAGAGGAAGGCTTCACAGCTACACAGTTAAATACAATGAATTCCACTAAAAGAGACAGTGTAAGGCTAAGTCTAGGGTTGATGAGATGGATTATGGGCATATCCATTTTCTTAGAAGGCTGTCATGGTCACTGGTACTAGTTGTACAGAAAATGCATGCATGACCATGCAAATCTACACCCATGTTTAAAATGAAGTTTAAAATGTTAAAAATGCTAAAAAAAAAATGCAAAAATGCAAACAAAAATACTAAAAACACACACACGCACATATTGTAAGATGCAAAATAACAAGACAGTCTACAGCCTTGCTAGAAGCTCTGTGAGGCTGTGTACTTACAGTAGGAACATCAGTGCTTTGAGCTAAATGCTAATGTTAGCATCCTAACATGTTCACATTCTCACAATGACAATGCTAACATGCAGATGTTTAGCAGGTAATGTTTACCATGTTTCATCATCTTAGTTTAGCGTGTAAGCATGCTAACCTTTGCTAATTACTGCTAAGCACAAAGTACAGCTGAGGCTGATGGGAATGTCATTAAGTTTTGCAAGTATTGGGCAAATTATAATTTTGCTGTGATGGCGCTAGATGAAAAGTCAGAGGTTCACCAAAGTTATTACAACTCACCCTGAGGAGGACATGGATATCTGTACCAAATTCCATGGCAATCCATTCAATAGTTGTTGAGAAATATTATCCGGGAAACATGAATTTTGTATCATTCCCTATAGCAGATGTGCACATATTTCAGTGGCCATGTAAAAACTATGACCTGCTGGTCAATGGCAATCTGGACTCAAGTGGAGGTGATGAGAAAGTGACAGATCTCTCACCACATGAAAAAAGGTGCATCATAACACAATAGCTAGCTAGCTAATTGTGGCTTTTATAGCTGGTCTTGCAGGGCAACATAGAGTACTCGATGCATACACTACCAATTGGTATGTTCCATGATATCTATTGATTGTCTAACAAATCACTGAAGTGCAATAAAGAACAGGTACTCTCAGCACATACGTATGGTCTTAGGTGTCCAAGAACTTAACAATATACTCTATATTAAAACAAACAAACCAAAACACTTGATTTGATGCCTACCAGAGGACTATCAGGACTTAGAATCTATTATTTGCTCTATCCACTCAGGCTTCTGTTCTGTCCATGACAAGATACAGGAATTCTTATTAATCTCACACACACATAGGGACACACACACATGCACTCTTTTACAGCCCATAACGGAAAGAGTTGACCCACCTACTAATGGAAATTTGGAGATGTAAAGCGCTGTGACAGGTTCATACCGGCCAACAGCAAAGATTAGTCAGGAAATCCTAGTCCATGTGGCTCAAAGAGAGAGCAAGAAACTGCATGTGAAAGTATGTAAGACCGCAGGTAACTCAGGCTATTTATGAGTGATTTGTGAACAGATTTGTCCTTAAATCCTCCGTACTCAAACAAACACAGAGTGTGGGGCAAATAGGGATTTATCAAAGTATTTTTGAGTAACACTTGTTAGTGCTTATTGAGGCCATTTCCCCTGAACCATGTGTACATTATAACCTCACACTTTTACTCTGCTGATTCGCTCATGCCAACGCCCTTTGCGGCTGCAAACTCCCTCCACTTGGTATTGTTGATTTAATAACATTTATTGTTCACGTATGTGTTTATTAAGGGAAAATAAGTTTACCCAGCAGAATCCTTGTCTTTGCTCAGATTTTTTGAGAGCTCCGTCAAGGAGTCAAGCTTCCAAATCCAACTCTATACTCATTTACTATAAATGGTCAAAGCCTTGACGTAAGTATCTCTGACTGAATTGGGTTTTGGGACTGAAACCTATCCCAGCATGCACTGGACAAAATTCTGGAAAATATCTGGACATGTCACCAGTAATTACAGGGCACAATTAACTTTTCACATATGTAGAATAGGGGGTGCTCATTTGTTCAAATATTGTGAAATGCTCTCGCTTTCCATACACAACTTAATTCAATTCAGTTTTATTTATATAGCGCCATATCATAACAAGGTTCTCTCAGTTGTCATTTAGCTTGTGCAATTCAATTCATTTTAGCCTGTTTGAAAATATTTGAATTCATTGTTTTAATGGTTTATGATTAAGTCACATTATGTGTGACGTTCTTAGCTGTCCAAAAAGATTAAACCTTTTTGACAT
This sequence comes from Macquaria australasica, assembly GCA_005408345.1. NCBI lineage: Eukaryota > Metazoa > Chordata > Actinopteri > Centrarchiformes > Percichthyidae > Macquaria > Macquaria australasica. The sequence continues at coordinate 133,316 of SEMN01000965.1, read as the reverse complement.
TTTTTCTTGTACATCCCCACGTCATGATGTGAATTGAAATAACAAAAGTCTAATGATGCTATTAATGTTCCCTATGGCTAATAATGTCATGTCAGAGGAGGTGATACATTATTCATACAGCCATTATCCTCCAGTTTGACCATCTCTCTGATAGGCACGTGCACTACGGGGGGGGGGGGGGGGGGTCATCTCCTGTTGGCTCTGTGTGTTCACTTACAGTATGTATGTGTATATCAGAAGCATAGAAAGTGTGTGTGTGTGTCTACCCATGTGGAGCGCGCTTTCTCTCACCAGTGTGTGTGCATATTATTGATTCATATCAACACAGCATCTGTCTGTCAAGCATACGGTGTACAACAACCCCTTGCTCTACCCGGTCTCTCTGTCACACACACACACACACACACACACAGTCTTGTTTCCGTCAATTCAGAGGACATTACATTGGGTTACATTAATTTCCTGGAGACTTACCCTAACCCTAACCATACCCACTAATTACCTAACCCTTGCCCTAACCCTAACCTAAACCTAACCATACCCAAACCTACCAATTCTTCACCCTAAAATGTAATGATTTACGTTATGGGGACTTGGGTTTTGTCCCCAAAAGAAAAGCGAGTCCCCACAATGTGACTGTGTAAACAGATTTATGTCCACACAACATGAGTAATACATGTCTACACTCTCACACACACACACACACACACACCAAACAAAGCAGCACACAGGCACAGGGGCAACCAAGCTGAGACAGCAGCCAATTAGCCTGACCATCTGTTATGGAGGCTAGTACCAGCGTTTGTGTGTGCATGTGTGTGTGTGATAGAACAATGCAACTGTCAAACGTCCAGCTAATCCTTCCTGCTAACAGGGTCATACGTGTTGAAAGACAAAAAAGTAGAATGAAAGGTAAAGACGTGTGAGGAGCAGAGAGGAGAAAGGTATGAATGGACGAGAGAAGTCAAGGAAAGAAGGAGGAAGCCTGATGATGCAGGAGGAGCTATCAGTTTTAACTTCCCAAGCATGGTGACATTCAATACTTTTGACCTGCATTTTTTCCACTGAATTATGCAGATGACTAAATAGAGAGCCTGTGGCAGTGTTTTGTACTGTCTTTTGCAGCAGTAGTTTTACAGTTTATATTTTCAAGGATTCCTGCTGTGATTCTAATGCAGGTTGCTCCACCAGTGTGAACTACCCATATATGCCAATTATCTGTATGTTTATTCTTCATTAGAAAGTTGGGGGGAAAAAAACATGGGGGCTAGCAGGAACTGTAACACAAGTACACCATGTATGCAGGGCATCCATATGTGTCCTATTCATGCAGTACAGTATGCTCTTTGAGTGGAGCTGTAGGTATCATACGCTTGAGTCAAGGACACGAATTATGTTGTTTTGAAGTTGTTCCTGTGTATCTTAGGCTACATCCACACTAATACGTTTTTGTTTTAAAATGCAAACTTTTGCTACATTTATGCCTAGCGTCCACACTACTCCAGCGTTTTATAACCCCTAAAACAGAGACCTTTTAAAACGCTGCTGACCCCGTTTTAGTTCTTAGTTCCGGGATTGCGTTTTAGTGAGGACGGGCTGAAACAGAGACATTTTAAAACGATGACGCAGACACCCACGTTTGCTTCCTGATTGGGTCTTATCTGCCACGACGTGTCCTTCCCTGATTCATCACGGCCCTATCATGTGACCCTTTCCCAGATGAAAACAAACATCAGCCTTGACTACCAGCAGTTAATTCAACATTAATTACAACACTTACTTTCAATAACAGTTCTTCGTTCGTAGTATTTCCTGCAACTAACTAAGCAACCAACCGCAGAGTGCACAATCTGCATCCTGTTTACACAGGCACGTGCATGCCCAGTCCATGTGAATGGTCATATGTGTTTCCAGGCGTGTAGTATGGATGGAGATTATATCTGAAACAGTGATAAAACGTTGTGTGTTCAGAGATCGTTTTCGTTTTAAAACGCTGTTTTAAAATAAAATCGTATTAGTGTGGATGTAGCTTTTGGCATAAAGGGGAACCCCACCCTTGAGAAGCACTACTTAGCCTGTGCACGGAGTTGTATAATGAACTTTGTCAAATCGAGAAAAGACCACAAATTTTTTTGTGCCGTATAGCTTTAGTGTTCATTGGTCAATCTACTACTTTTGTGGTAACTTCAGTTTATCCAATACTTTGGTTTATGACCAAGTACTTGCTAAACGAATTCCCATCAGCCTCAGCTGTACTTTGTGGTTTGTGCTGTACTGCAAATGTTAGCAAGCTAACAAGCTAAGCTAAGATGCTGACCATAGTGAACATGATATCTGCTAAACATCAGCATGTTAACATCGTCAGTGTCGATAAGTGTGCTGTTGCTACGTCACTTGCCAGCTAGGTGATCAAGTAACAAACGACCAAATGTGAAAGAACATCTTGGGAACACCAGCAGGGGATTCTGCAGATATAAATCATGTTAGCTCTCTTCTTTTTATGTCTTTGCTTTGATAAATCAGCTTTTAGAGAAAAGCTTTTTAGTGCCTTGAGCTCTGCTCTGCTTCAGCCACTTGATCACAACTTAGATGGGCATCAATGCCCTTGATGGCTAGGTAGTTCCATGGCATTGATTCTATATTATTATTGTTCTACCATCATTATTAAAATGGAGGTCAATTTGGCCATTGCCTGTAATCCACTCTTACTCCTCTCACACTGACCTGCTGCTTTCTCCTCATGTTTTTAGCTGTCTTATCAGACATCAGAATGAAAGGTTGAATAAAGAAAAGGTGATGCATCCCACTTTTCAGTTTTTTCACATGATTATATTATTTTCTGCAGTTGTTTATGTTAATATAATGGAGCCACAATGAAAAGCCTAAATTCTGTGGGATCCCCTTTAAACGTAAGACAATATTGGTGTTGATTTTCTCTTGAGAGAGCACGTCGGTTTCTACACTGATTAAAACAAATTAGTTGAAATTGAAAATGGACGCCTCAATTAGAGAGTCAAATAAATTCCAATAATAAAGTACAAACCATTCAATAGAACTTTTTCCTTTTTCCTCACGGTGAATAACAGCAGGGAAAGGTTACAAAATAAGTAATTCAAATCTGGATTTTCTTGTTTAGAGATCAAATTACATTGTGAAATCCAATCTGAGCCTTGAACAATTTCTCTGTTTGGCCAGGGTAAAACACAGCCCTGTGGGACAACCAATTTGGCTCTGTGTAATGAGTCAAGTCCAACTGCTTATTTGTTTGAATGAGGCTTAATTTAAATGCACAATAACCGTGCTCTTAAGAAGGGCACTGTGTGTGTGTGGAGGTGGGTCTGGGGAGCAACAGAAGCAGAAAGTGAAAGTTGCAATATTAAGGATTCAGTGTGAGAGTGTTTAATTGCTCTCAGTGATGAAAAGAGAGCTGGATTATGGTAGTAATGAATTTGGCTCTTGGAGGCAAGACAGCTGCTGGATAAAACCTGTTACTGTGAAAGCATTTAAAAATTGATTGTGTTACTGCAAATGGACAAATACAGAATCACAATGGTGCACATCGTTTTACAAAAATCTGTAGGTATCTATTTATGTTATTTAAAATCATTACATTATTGATTTAAAACCAACAATAAATTGATCCTACTAACAAGTATTTATGTGTGTATGTGTGTAATCAGAGTCTGATATATCTTATTTGTCTGAGCCATAGAGCTCCACTGTTGTCCAAAAACTATTAAAACACATAAATGAGCCATACTGTTGCACTGGGTGACATGTTAGTTCATTACCAACGATCACACATACTGTAGATTGTTTTGACTCAATCATACTTATGTAAATACTCACTAGTGTAACCACGATGTGTATTAATCTGCAACTAAAAATAGTCCCCCACAGAAACACTATTTACTCCTGTTTGAGTAACATTTGCTAAAAACTACAGTGTCCACCTGTTTTAAGAAATTACTATACTATATATAACTATACATGTAACATATTTGTGACTTGTTTTCAAAGATTTAGATATTTCATCATTATTTAAGGACTTGAAGACTGAGGGCAACATGGACATCCCTGGTAGAAATGCACCTTATGCATTGGTACTGTGTTCAATGTGCGTGTAATAACTTTGTTAGTAATCCAATTCCCAGAGAATGGTAACTGGCTGAAAGCAACAACCATTATCATAAACCCCCTATGTGAAAGTTAAAATCATTATGCTTCACATCCCAGCTCATGTCATGAGTTTAATGGCACTGCAGATTAACGTCTATTTTGACAACAGCAGCACATTCACAAAATCTGACTGCAATGACAATTTAGGTAGAAAAAACAAAAGATATGTAACAAGCAACAACAAGAAAGTTAGACTTTTATTATTAAAGACGTGCTGAAAATCTGGAGCAATAGCTGTCTGGGAAGTGGAGTCCCATGGGAAGTGTATTGTCAAGGGATGCATGTTTTTTTAACAGCAAACAGGAGGGTGTCCCCAGGATTGTTTTCCATTGCTTTGCCTCTTTTCCTGCTTGCTTTCCACAGTTATTCATACTGTTTGCTTCAATATGCCTTCAGTAAAAAACGTGTTACCACAACAACAATATAGTCTACAAGGGATAAAAAAGTTTAGAATAAGCACTTGTCTCATTATTAAGTACCTGACAAAGATCTGCAACCCCAGCCACCCCAATCCAACCAACTTCTGTCACTATTTCCACTGAAATCTCAAGTGGCTGTAAGCTCCTAGCAGTAGAACATTAAACCTGATGACGTTGGTGACTCTTGAGTCCCTGAAGGGCCCTGTACACTGTGTGACTTGGCTCTCCCAAAGGAAAGTTGGAAAGTTGACAATTGTAAGAGAACGTGGTGAAATATTTGTTTTGTTAATCCAAAAGGATGGTCCAAGATCGCACTGTGAGAATGTCTACTGAAGGTCAGTTTAGAGAAAGCCTGTGTCAAAATTCTCTCAGTGTCAGAAACTTAGGGCCAAATTTAGGACCATGTAAGACTTCTGCTACACTCTATCGCTACAAACCAACCAATCAGAATACCACAAGATGCAGAATAATTTTGTTTTGTTGTATTTTCAAAACATGATAGTACAGATGGATGGTGTGGGTTGATGACATCTCTGTTTACATATATTTTCTTTCCTAATCAACATTGCTACAATCCAACAGGCATCCATCACACAATCTTACATGCCTAAAAACTGATATTGTACAATCTGACACAGATTGTGACCACTTGTGGAACAACATCACAAAACAACCTTAGAAAAGAGGACAAAACGTGCAATTAAACAAAAATGGCCTATGAACACCACGTTGGGTGCAACATGCATTAATGAGCTGAATTAAACAAATACACACATTGATGATTCTCTTCAGAAAGTTGCAATTATCAGTGAGTTTGTTGTTGTATTCACCAATTGAACAACTATCTTGTGTAGAACTTTTTTCTTCTTCTGCAGAATATGACTAACAAAGCTCTGCTAACATTCCTATAGCTACTTCACAATAAAAGCCTCCTGCTGGTTCGCTGGTGGAAAGCTTTTATAATGTGAAGCAACAGCAGCGGGAACTATTGGGTGAAAGTGATCTGTAAACAGTAAAATAAGGTTGATATCTGAAAGTATGAACAGGTACATAGGGGTGAAACTGGCTCCAAACCACGGAGAATCAGTAGGAAACTACAAAAGTACTGAGAGCTGAACATGGAGACTTTTCTGAACAGAGCTTTCTCTACAGTCACCAGCACTGTCAGGAAGTGAATACCTTTGTAGGACTTGTTGGCTGCGCTTCATTGTGTATGTGTTCAATTTGGGTCTCATAGCATGCTTGCTGGGTGTGGCCCCAGGCCCAGGTGCCACTGCACTCCTTGCACCTGTGATGCTCTGCCAGTGATTGAGACCAGAGCTTTGTAAACCCATGTCTCACAGTGTGACATGCAATGAACCTGCAAGATCGCTGTTATCGTACTGTGAGTTTTAGTGGTGGTGTTCTACAACAGCATTTGCAAAGAGACACTTTGCCCTCTATGAAAGATTTTACATGTCTAAATGAAAACAAATCAAATGCACACACAAATGTGAAATACCATACCCACTGTTTTTTGTATTTTCTTATTATGTATGCATTTACTGTGTCATAGTTAAATCAAAAAATATTTTGAATGTTTTTTGTTGTGATTTAATTTTAATGTGGCATAGAAAATTCATGTCACAATGAAATCAATTAATTAAGTTATTAAAGATAAAAAGTCTTCTACAGACTGTAGAGAGAGAGACATGTACACAAAGGCTGGGTTGTGAAAATCATACGCAGTAAACTGAAAGAAACTTCTGTAAGCTCTAAGTTTTTATTGGCCAAGGAAATAACACAGGGCTCTCATAAATGTACTCCACATACATTATGCAATCTGTTTTTATTTTGCTGAAAGAATTTTGATTGAAATTAGTGACCTTTGACTTGCGATGTCTTGCAAATTGGTCTATCCTGGAAAGCAAACTCTTATGTGCAGCCTGAGGCAGAACCTTATCTGTAGCGAAAGCCATCAAAAACTACAGCAATCCATCAAACCAGAGAGACCAACAGAGGGAGGGGGGAAGAAAGGAGAGAGATTATTTTGAGAAGTGTGCCAGAGAAACGGAGGGACAGAAAGCAGAAGATGAAAGCTACAGACATTAGGAAAAGAGAGAGAAGGTGGCAGACATCATGGCTTGTAATGGCCAATACTTACTGGAGCTGTGACATTCTGCAAAGTGCAACACCTACTCCTCCTTTACCACCTCCCCACCCTCATCCACTCATCCATCTATTCCATCTTTCCATGACACTTTTCTGTCTAAGATTTGACATTCAAGTACTCTATTGTCAAACCTCCCTGTCATCCATCCATCCAAACCACCATTCCTCGCTGTTGTCCTTATTCCTTCTTTTCCCTTTATTTTATAGCATTGCAAAGTCCATCTGTCTCTTCCCCCAATCATCCTATTCCCATGAGAAAACCCTGTTTGCTATCCATGTGTCAGGTTGGGGACCATATGTATGTATTCCTCCATCTATGCCTGTGTGTGTACACAATGAGGAAAAGGTCAGGGTGACACAGTTTGAAGCAGAGAGGAAAAGGGAAGATTGTAATGAAGTCCTAAAAATGTCTGAAATCTAGACTAAAGCATGGGGGATGTTGGGAAAGAGAAAGAAGGGGGCAGTGGTTAGGATTCAGGACATGATAGACAACCTGGAGAGATGAAATTTATCTTGTTCAGTCTTGGTGCAGTGTGTTTCAGTGTTTTAATCATAGGGCAACAGTGCCCTCATGTGTCTTAAAGTGGCTTAGCATGATGGGTTTTTTATCAGGTGGGAAAAGGAGTTGCTCTACTATCCTGTGCTGAGGTTACATAAAATTCAAGGATTAATATATTCCTGGGCAAATGACATATTCAAGACAAGTGGGAAATAGGAGGTTTCCAACCAGAGAAGAGGACAGCACTGTTGCCTGCATGATTTGACACTAAAATGCACCACAAATTCAAATATCCACCTCAAAATCAGCCAATCCAGGACTTGACAGTCAAATAGTGCTCAATGCCCAAGGCTGGATTACCAACCAGGAAAAGAAGGCAACTCCATATTAATTGGTTGGTCATTAACCCTTAAATGTGTGTTTTGTCAAACATCCTAACATACCTCAGGTCTTTAGAGAGCTGTTACTTATGTCACTCAGACTGAGCTACAAATTAAAATCATAGTGCCTGTAAACTCAGAACATTATTATTATATGCACAACAATAAACACACCATTGCCATTGATTTATTTTCTTATTCAATCATTTGAAAACTGTAATTGCATTACTTTATTAATTACTCAGCAGCAACCATGTCCATCTAGCACAGTGTTACTCATTTCGCGGCTCACCAGGCTTTAATTGGTGCCTCGCATGGCAGCTAATCATTATAAGATAATGCATCCAATACACATAATTCATAAAAAATACTAAAAACAGCTATGCTGTTGGCAGCGTTGGCTTCACTTTGTGACCAGCAAAACCTCATACACAGAACAACTTCTACAGCAGAGCGTTTAACTGAGACATCTTTTGAGATTGCATGGATCTTTTCTAGAGCGAAAACACCAATCTCAGACGCAGAAATAATAAAAGACTATTTTTGGCTACAGCAGAAACATTGTTCAAATAAAGGGATTACAATTGTCTGATTCAACCATTATGAGGTGGCAGAAGACATCAGCAAATACATAAATGACCAGTTATTTGTCAGCAGTGTCATGTTTAGGCAATGCAGTGGACGAAAGCACAGATGTGACAGATGTTGCTCAGCTGTGTGTTTGGGTGAAATTCCCGAAAGAAAACTCTTTTCAAAACGAACTGTTGTGCTTACTTCCACTCCTTGGTGAAACGAGAGGTGAGGACGCACAGCGGTTGGTGAAGTCTCGTGAAGTATGTTGCACGGATGGCCCAAGCATGCAAGGCAAAGAAAAGGGGCTTGTTGGTTGGTCTCATGAAAAAAAAAGACATGCCCAACTTTGTCAGTTTTCACTGCACCATACAACAGGAGTCAGTGGTATCAAAACTAATAAAATAATACATTTTGTAATGTGATGCAAAGGGTTGTGCATGTGGTGAATTTAATTTTCTCCAGAGCACTACACCATAGACAGTTCCGGCAGTTAATTGATATAAATATGAGACGGAGTACGGTGATTTAGTGATGACTTCCCAAAACTCAGAGCTGTCACCACAAATGACCCATCTCTGCAGCAACACTTCAACCACAGAGGATTTGTTGATGTTTTGGAAAATTGGAATCCAGATTCAGTGATGTAAATGAGCACAAGGAGATTTAAAACTTTATTGAAAACCCCTTCCATGTGGATATATCCTCTGTCACTCCAACTATCACACAGCACTGCCCCTCTAATCGTGCTGCTCTGGAAGGTGAAAAAGTAGAGACAAAGCACGTTCTCAGAGTTGAACTCAGAGCGGGTGTTGGTCACTTCTGGAGTTGTGGATTTTCCCACTTTGAAACAACTTGTACAAAAAGTGATGTCCTTTGTGAGTACATGTGAGTCAACATTCTCAACCATGAACACGATCAAGAGGAAACAAAGAAACCGGCTCACCAACGCACATCTTGAATTCCTCACAAGGATTGTAACAACAAACTACAAATATAACATAAAGAAAGTTAAGGAAATGTATGCCTGCTATCGCTCATACCAGTATTAAGGTAATTAAGGTATTGGCTGCATTACATATTGTATGTAGTTGGATGACAAATTAGTAGGTAGATTTGCTTAATGGATGGGCTGGCTATTGGTGTTTTGTGGTAAAAGTGGATCTCCTATTAACTTTGTCTCATGGAAAAAAATCGTGAAGATTAATATAGCCTTGGTGACTGCACACAGCTCTCCATAAGACCCAACCTCAGCTGTGCAGTTCACACACCCTCAACTCTGAACAAAACTAGATGACTCCTGAATGTAGGCTTACCTGTGGCTAAAAGTAGCAAGACGGCTAAGAATACACAACATGTGAATATGACAACTTTGAAATTACCAGGAGTTGCTTTTCTTCACTTTTGGTAGAGGCTAATCACCTCCCCCCACCTCCAGTCCCTTTACCAAACTAGCATGTCCTGCACCGGTCTGTCCGCTGAACACAGAGGGACCAAACCAATATTAACCAATATTAATTAACCGATAAAGCCATATTCAGACCAAATCAGGTGCTGCAGTGAAAACGCCAGTCCCATTCATTTGAACGTGTATTGCATTTAGGTTGCGGTGGTGGGGAACGCAGGGGGTGCTGAAAAAAAAAAGTAGCGGTGATGACTGTACGTCAGCTGTACAACCCTGCCACAAGGGAGTACAAAGACGTTAATCGCTGTGTAGTTGCTTGGCGTTGTATTGCTCTTCAAGTTTCTGGTTAGTATTTCTACTACAATCAACATGGACATGTAGTGACACTCCCACACTGCTGCACAACCCTGCACTAATCGCTGCAACATCTGATTTGGTCTGAATATAGCCCAAGACAGCGAACAAGTCGACCCCCAAATGTCAAAGTAGCGGACTGTTACTGGGATTAGTAACTGTAATGTAATTACAGTGTAATCACTTAATCTACTCATAACTGAAAAAAGTAACCACAGTAATGTGTTACTGCCCAACCCTGCTTATAGATGCTAAAAACATATTTTCAATGTACTGATATTGTATCTTTAAATGTGGCCTATTATATATTGTGTTCATATACATATTGTGCTGTGTTAGACATAGACTACTATAACTGCTTAATGACTGGCACTTTCCAAACACAGTAAGTCAGTAAAGTAATGACAGTCACTGTCTTGCAGTCAAAGCAGCATGGCTTTGTTCACTGTGTGCAGCGGTCCACTGTTAGCTGTCAAGCTCATGTCCTCTAAGCTAACATTGTCATACCAGGGTGTCCTGCAGCGTTGACAGTGGAGGCATCCTGCCCAGCCTGAAAGAGAAATAGAGGAGCGCCTCTACTATAATCAGAATAAATTATTCTATGAGAGGCGTCAGGATCTGTCTGATTCAACTCAGCAGGTGAAGCAGGTGATTGACTGATCGATTAGACTGCATGTTTGCTTCTCAGTAATTGTTTGAACAAAGTGGGAAACATCGAGACAATCAGACACCTGCACTGCAGGTCAGAAACCTGGCTGAAACTAGTTTGATAATGATCTTGTTTTACCCAATAGAGAATCTTTTTGGATGAAGCAGGTGGGGGGTGGGGAGTAGGCAGTGCTTACCTTCGCGAACAAATATCCTGGGGGAAACCCTGCATACTGCTGCAGGCACGTCTTTGTTTTCAGATTCACTGTCATCAAAACACCACCATATCAAACACAGCGTGGCCCCGGTACTGTACCATCTTGTTACTGTTTCTGTAAGCAAACATGAACAAACTTCTTCATCCTTTTGTACGTGTTAGTTTTTAGTATCAGTGACACAAAATGAAGCCTAACAGGAAAACACAACATGATCTGCTTTTACCTTCTTTAAAAGAAAAAAAAAAAAGTTAAAATACAATGACTTTCAACCATTTTGATACCAAAAAATGTTAAAACAAATATTTTGAGGAATAGAAGGGACGTGGAATAAAATGAATGAATTAGATGGGGTGTAATATGGTCCAGAGTTTCTAAAGACCCGAGGTATGTGAAACAGTAGCCCAGTGTGAAAATAGTGTTTTATAATCCAGTTTATCCATGTTTCACTGCACAGCCTCGACTCAGCTTTGTAAGAGCGAGTTGAAGTTTAGCTGACATACCTATTACCCTTTTGAAAGAGTTTGCAGTTTGCAGTGTTGGCTCAGCTAATTCAGGCAACATAACGATGGTCAGCTAAAATTACCTGTTAATTCTAATCCAGTTAACTTTTTTGTGGACACAGCTAGAGGATGGATTTGTTCATCTAGGCTGATGTGCATCTTAGATAACAAGGCTCAAAAAATCTTGGTCATGATCCAGCTAAATGTGAATAAGCATACACACTCACAGGTTTGAGTTTACAGACTTGTTGCTCTGGCAACAGCTCCATATAAATTTGAAACCACTTGCAAAGAACAGAAACATATGGGTTTGTTATCAGATCATCAGGTGTCTGTATGCAAATGTATTCTGTAGAGATTTTTAACCAAATGTTTGCTTGTGAGGTTTTAAAATGATTAATCTTCTGATTCAGTTGCACTATATTGCATCCATAATGTAAATTATTTAGTAATGATGCACTTACAATATGGCAACTGAATGTAATGGTGATTGCATATAAGGGATATAAGGAAAGATCATTCAAAGCTAATTGATTGAACAAGTTGTTCTGCCAGTTTTCCATCCGGCTATGTTATGTACTGACATAATTTTATACTTTCATAATGGTTTTTTTTCTTTTAAAAAATGAATTAAATATATAATTTTGATCAGAGAATATGTCAAATCTGTGGCAACTTTGACTAACTTTGACTACCTGTGGGCAGGTGTATATATATATATATATATATATATATATATATATGAGTGGCTGATGAGGGAATGAGGTGCAGGTGGGGAGATGGGGAAGCTCAGGTGAGGGAAATGAGGTGATTGCAGGGTAGATAGAAGTGGCAGGAACTGGATGAAAAGGATGAAAAGTTTGAGGGCATCTGGTGGATGGAAGGAGAATGGCAATGAAATGCATCGGAATGGGGTAAGAGAGAGGTGACTGCATGGAGGGACAGAGAGGAAGAAAGAGCAAAACTGCGACTGAGGCAGACATTGTGACAACCTCACAATAAGTTTTGCATTACCTTGTATTAAGTCTTGCATCCCTCGCAATATTTTTATTTACCTTGAAATATGTTTTGGATACCCTCTGATCTGCAGAGGAAGGCTGAGCTGTATTATAATGCAGTATTATGTATTATGTGGTAGATCGCCACTGGTTGCGAGTGGGCGCACCCTCAGCTGTTGCTGGCTCAGACCCAAGTCTGTATCAGAGCAGCTAGACAGCGGAGCTAGTTAACCTAGCTCTGTACACTGTGTTGTGTTGTCTATCTCTCTTTTTAAGTCTCCCTTTATACTTGCAGTACACCCCCTCTCTCTGTAGCAGTTTGTGATTTTATACAGCATAGATCCAGCTGGCCACAAGTACTTATATCTTACTGAGTAGCAGCCTGTAACCATCCTTAATATAGAGTGTATGCAGTGTGTATGACATGATGTGTGTGTGCGTGCGTGTGTGTGTGTTTGAGGGTGCTCTGTCTCTCTGTCTTCCTGCTGCAGTTTCCTGGTGCCATACATCACATCCAGCTGGGCTCATTGCCATTTCCAGTCTATATTCTATTAACAGTCAGTGCAACATTTAGTGGCATACTATATACAGTGTGATGTCTACATAGTGTGTGTGTGTATGCAGTTTCACACCTACCCATTCCCTCTCTCGCCCCACTGTTTATACAGCATATCCTGCTGTGTCTATAGCCATACGTTATGTCCATATCCTTTTACAATAAGCAGCATCCACTAAAGACCCAAGTCTGTATCAGTGCAGCTAGACAGCAGAGATAGTTAACCTAGATCTGTACACTGTGTTGTGACTGGCCGAGGCTGATTAAGACAAGCTGAAGCTGTGATTATGACTATAGCCATGGGATGACAGGGCTTTGGCCGTTGCTGTTGCTGTGATTGTGACTATAGCCATGCCTGTGCCTTGGGTGCTATGCTTATGGCTGTGAGACATTGGTTTATAATGGGTTTAACACTAACTACAGTACATGCAGGAGGTGTGTGTGTGTGTGTGTGTGTGTGTGTGTGTGTGTGTGTGTGTGTGTGTGTGTGTGTGTGTGTGTGTGTGTGTGTGTGTGTGTGTGTGTGTGTGTGTGTGCAGTGAACTGTCATGGTTGTACTGGCTAAGTGTTGTAGTGAAGCTATTCTTGAACTCGTGGTGTATTGGAAACACATAGTCATATCTGATAGAAGCACAGCTGGGTCAAATCCTGTGTGGCTTAATGATGCTTTTTTTGGCTAATGCTGATAGGAGCAGTAAAGAGTACAGCTACTGTGACATCATCACGTGTATTATAACTGGACTGGACCAACACACCAACTGTTTTTATGGATCGGGGGGATGCAAAAAAATATTGCGAGGTAACGCAAAAGTAGTTCAGAAAGAGAAAATCCCACCGTGACCTCTCAGGGCCTCTGTAACAAGCTGCAGTTTAGCAGAATGAATTTTTTTCATTCACATCTTTCTTTTTCTCTACTTCTCTCTTCCTATCTCCCTATCTACTCTCTCTCATCCTGGCCTCACCCTCTCTCTTTTTCTTTATCTACTCGCCCTTTTTAATCTATCTTTCTCATTGTATCTCTTTTTCTGTCTCCCTATTTCTCTACCTATGTCCCTTTTCCCTCTTTCTCCCCCTCAGTCTCTTTAAATATTGTTGATTTGCATGAATGGGTAGTAGCCTTTTTTTTTTGTTTCTTTGCCGACCCGTCTGTTGTATTTCTACCATTGCAGCTCCCAAAGGCCTATAGGCTTTGTTCATAGGTTAAATCTAAAATGTTTACATATACTGACAAATCTAAAGTATCCATCTAACCATTCTTGTTGGAAAATATGGAATCCTTTTTGGTTTTACAAGTGAAAGGCCTGCATTCGAAATCCTACTTATCATCTGCAAACTGATGTTTTTTCTATTTTTCACTTTTCTCTAATCTTTGCTTTTTTGTGTGAAATATTGGGTAATTGTATCTGTTTGGGCCTCAAATTGGTATTTAAATGAAATCATCTGAGAAGTTTAGGAGGGGGAATGTCTCTTCGATGGAAGTGCTAACAACTAGACGTCACAAGAAACGTGACAAGGAACCCCGACCAAGCACTTTAAAAATAAGTCACGAGTCCAAAGAGGTTGGTAACCACTGGTTTAAGACTGAACAATGTGTTGTATTTTTTAAGCTTGTCATATGCTTTTTAAAGTAAAATCTTAATCTGTACAGTATCTACTAACTGTATCTGTACTGAATTCCCACAAGGTGGCAGTATTAGCCCATTGCTCATTGCCTGGCTAGTTATTCCACTCGGGACTGCCAAGGAACAAACAGTGTATGCGTAAATGAGCAGCTGTAAGTTTGTTAATATGTGTTTTAGCTACTTTGGTGTTTTGTGGCCATGGTTGACTGTGTTGGGCTATTGAGAGAGTTTGTTTCTTCTCAATTATATTTCTCTGAGTAAGCCATCAAACCATTTTCACACCACTGCTAATAAGCTAATGGTATAGCGCTAATGCTAATTCCTGAGTGTAGCATGCTAACGCTAATTTATGCTAATGTTGCAGTTTGTATTGCTTTATGTCTGTTTTACTGTTACACTGACTCATTATTGTTTATTGATGTGATTATTATTCCAGATAACATACATAAATACGTACATTCCTTCGTATAGGAAGCTGTTACAACTGTTCCTACAACTGTGCTAGATACTGATCATCAGTAGTTTGAGTGGAATCAAGACCTCTGCCTCTGCTTCTATCTCTATAACCAGAGACGCACTGTAGATGAGGAGCTGGCATACAGCTATTATAACATTCATCATTTCAGTCCTTCTGATCTTTACAGTATCTGTAAAGTAAATGATATTTAGTGAAGTATAAAGTAGCAGAAAATGGAAATACTCAAGTCAAGTACCTCAACATTATACGTAACCCATAAATACTGTTCATATTCTATACCTTCACAGTATGGTCTGGATCAGTTTTGACTACTGTCCCATAAATAATATACACACACATGGCATGTAGAGTTTCACAGTTTCAAGAATCCCCAAAACCACCATTTTTCTTGATTTGACCCACACTGGTGGATCTAAAATCCATTTCAATAGATACAGGTCACATTTGACCCCATTTGTAGCACCTGTACAAAAGTATCACATTTTTAAATATTTTCATTTTTGTGCATTTTGGGCCACTTTAGGAAAAGACATCAAATTTCAGGCTAAAAGCATAGTACTTGAGTAAATGTAAGTAGTTACTTTCCACCACTGATTGTCCATTACCTTATTTGACCACAGAGAGGCAGTAGAGATTTACTAATGTCTCCTGAACAGCAAGTACAGCTATAAAACCATCTCTAATACATTTTTGTAGCATTGCAGTCTAACCCCTCTCTTTCTGTCTCTCTCTCTCTCTGTCTTCCTCTTTATCATTCTCTCTACCTCCGTATCTATTTTTCTTCTCTCCCCCCTTTACTTTCTCTGTACCTCCCTTTCTCATTCCTTGTCTGTCCATCTCTCTTTTTAAGTCTCCCTTTATACTTGCAGTACACCCCCTCTCTCTGCAGCAGTTTGTGGTTTTATCTTACTGAGTAGCAGCCTGTAACCATCCTTAATTTTGAGTGTATGCAGTGGATCTGAGATGTGTGTGTGTGTGTGTGTGTGTGTGTGTGTGTGCTCTGTCTCTCTGTCTTCCTGCTGCAGTTTCCTGGTGCCATACATCACATCCAGCTGGCTCATTGCCATTTCCAGTCTATATTCTATTAACAGTCAGTGCAACATTTAGTGGCATACTATATACAGTGTGATGTCTACATAGTGTGTGTGTGTATGCAGTTTCACACCTACCCATTCCCTCTCTCGCCCCACTGTTTATACAGCATATCCTGCTGTGTCTATAGCCATACGTTATGTCCATATCCTTTTACAATAAGCAGCATCCACTAAAGACGTTCATGTATCACCGCTTCAGTAGAGGGGCCATCTGTTAGGAAGCAGCTGTACAACCTCAAGTCATGTGACACCCTTACTGAAACACAAAGTGAAAGAAAAATAAAGGTAGAAGTAGAAAGGTCGAACAATCATGGAATTTAAATCAACATTATCATAACATCAGACGGTGAAGCAATTCTTCATACAATCTCATTGTATTTCGGGAATTTCTATCATACCATACTGCTAACACTGCTGTCTGCAGAAACAAGACACTTGTATCGACTTTATTTGTGATTATTTAGGTTTCAACAATACACATCTTGTTGATACTATTTATGTATGTTGTATATGTGTGGTGTATTTATGTATGGTGTAAATACTACTTCTATTCTTCTATTCTTATTTAAATTGTATCTTAGTCCTACTTGTTCCATACAATTGATGCTCATAATGTGTATATAGCTTTCTAGTTTATTTATTGACTTATCTATCCTGACATCTGACAACTGAGAGGTTCCAGACGAACTCGCAAATGAGAATTGGTCTGGAATCTCTCTGTTCATTTTCGATTTCCAAGGGGAGTTATCAACGGGGGCAGACTAAAATGCCTCTGGACGCAGTTGGACAGACCTACAACCAATCAGAGCAACGGAAAGTGTGACGTAGTAGTAGTACAGCAAACACATCTTTCTTATCAACAAAAGCTTTAAGTGCAGTTGTTTGTTCTTCTTTTAGAGAAAATATACCTTCAGTTTGTTTAATACTGACACGATAGCAGATTCAGAATGTTCCACATCAGTGGCAGCCATATTGGTTATTTACGAAACTGCCTTAACGGTGCTCCTCTGTACAGTCATGGTTGTGTTTGGCCCAACCAGGGCCAGGTCAGTTGGAACTCTGTCTGAACAGGAGGGAGACCAGACACATCTGCCAGAGCAAATAAAACATGAGCTTGTAGATTCATCTGGTTCCCAGACTATTACTTAACTTTACTATGAATCTGTTTTTGTACTTACTTTTGCTCCTGTGACACTTACATTTTCCTGCATTTAACCTATCTTGTCTTATACGAGAGCCATGATTAAATAAATTATTATACTGAGAATTTTATATGTCATTAATCATTAATCATTAATATAATTAATCATTAATTATATCATTAACAACATTAAAGACTGATCGGTTATTATTTGGCCACAAATGGCAATTACAATATACTGGCACAGTGATTTCCCCTTCATTTTCCAAGATTGAAATGACATCATCATTAGGCGACCTGACAAAGAGCAAGTAGTATGGGACCATAAGGAAACAGCAAACATGTCTCCTGGTGAGGTTGTTGTTCTTGTTTTACTTTTGTGATAAAACCATTGACTTGTTTATATCAAAATCAGCAAACAGACTCACAACTGTCACTTACACAGAAATCAGGCTGTAACTACAGAGCAGCTGAGCAAGGATGTGCTTCATAGCTGATGAATCCAACTTTTCATTTGTAAGAGGAAGAATGTGTTATTTCTTCTTTCATAAATTACACAGTCTCACTGTAAGGCCTGGTAATAAATATGCCAGTGGGTGTTCTGGAATAGAAGATGTGCGGGCTTAAGTTAGACATTTGATATGGATCACACCATCAGACTATTCCTTTATTACATAATGTTACTGAAAAATACTGGAATCCCCACCACATTAGCTTATCAGCGACAGTAGCCTATCTGTCTTTTCTAAGCATAATTTGCATGGCTAATTTCCCACCATGGCACAAACAAGAAAATGTCAGAGTTGTTATAAAACAGTTTCTTATTATCAGTGATACAGCACTTGTGAACAAAAGAGTGAGTAAACGTGGTTGTAGCCTAGTTTCTGATCATTACAAGGCAGGAAAACCAAAAACCCCATATAAACAAAACCCCAATCTTGTGCATTTACCCACAACAGTGATAACTTCCTTTAATGTACATAACTTTAATAACTGTGAATTCTGCGTTCAAGATCTATGTCAGCCTTTAAATGTCTAAAGCAATGTCTGTGGGTTTACTGGGTTTAGGTGGGTTTGATTCCATTACATCCCTGCCTATAATATCCTACATCAATAAACACACCAAGAGAAGACTGGTAATCGTTTCATGAAGATAAATGGACATGTAGAACACATAATTCATTTAAGGAGTGTGCCTTCTGTAAAGTGTTATCCGTATTTCTGGAGCTCTAATAATTTATTCATAATGGCTTTTAGCTAAAACACAAAGCAGTCGTTTCAATTGTGTATCAGTTATGTGACTGCAGGAAAGGCTTTCTCTATAATTAAGTATATCTTTGTAACCGTGTGTGTGTGGGGGGGGCTGTTCAAAATATGGCCATGTTTAACTTTGAACAATATTACCAGTTAAGCTGTTGCTGATGTGAATGTGCAGGTGTTTGATGCTAATCACCACTAATCACCATTTGGTGGAGCTGCCAGCTTCTCAAGGATCATCAGTACACACACACACTATGTCCTATCTGTGCTGCAGTATATGCAGAACACAAAGGTGGATTCTGTTATGCTGACACATTCAATTCAATTACTGTAAAGTAGAGCACATTAAGTCGCAGCTATCAAATAATTTTCTGGTACAGGAGAATCATCCTGCTGGACAGTTAATGGGCCAATAAGAAAGACTTTTACTACCCCGCAGCACAAAATGTCAATAATATACAGTATCTGCACAGGGCTGAATTATTGATCAATATCAAGGACCTTACCTCCAGTAGCTTAGGGTTGGGAGTTGTGGCATTTTATAGAAACTTAGTTTGATAGAAGTCTTTACTGTTTTATGAAGTACTTTTTAGATGGCTGCCATAGAATCTTTACTACAAGGTTATTTTAGACCTTTGGGGACATCTAAACACCAGCTTCACCTTTCAATTATGAGTCTAAAGTAATGACACTATGCAGGTAGATTCATACTGTCTATTAAAACACGTGCTTTAAGGTTCACTCAGTGATATGTTTGACTTTGTAATCAAATGACTATGATTGCTCATAGTGTCTAACCCACTGAGAATCAACATCTGGCTCTCCAGCTGTATGCATCCTTTGGCCTCATTTAGTTTATTTGTTGGTGTGTGATCTTAATTCTGTCCACTTTTAATCTAATCTGATCTCTGGTTTATATAGATTAATACATTAGATGTTGAGGTGGTCGTTTTACTTGGTTCTGTGAAACGATCAGTGTGTCCTGGGGTCCGGCTGGGATCGCTTAGCTAGCAGCTGGTTATCTGTTAACTATCACATGATTGACTGAACAACCTCGTCAATTGCACTGGCTATAGTGGAGGAGGCTGATTGGTCAGAAGTTGAATGTCCCGCTCTCTCCTTCTTACGAAGCTCTGTGTACAAAATCTGACCACGTAGTAAACTTGTTAAAAGTCCGTGAGCACACGTACACACGCCCGCATTCTTTTTCTTCCTTGCAGCTTCTTAAAGTAAGCTTGCAAGCCTCAAACTGAATGTACAAATACAAACAAACAAAAAAAAAAAAGATTGGCAGAAACCTACTGTAAATGTTCAGACTTATAAAAGTAAGCCTGTAAGCAAAGACCTATATATTCAAGCTTGCAGCACAGAGTTTGCAGGTACAAACATCAATGTACAAACTTAAAAAAAATAAGATTACAGATACAAAGCCTTGTCTTCAATTCCACCTTTATGAATTATACAATATTCCATACTGAAGACCCACATATTTTTCCCAGGAGTAGGTGCAGACCAAACCTCAGCTGAAGGAAGAGTGAATTTTGGACTTCATTAGATGGCTAGAAATACAACTCCAATGGGATGCTCATGTTGTAAAAGTGGACCACAGTCTCCTAACATGTTAGCCACAAGCATTTTATTAGGCAAAAGCTGTTTGTTTTGAGTTTGTTTTGTAATATCTCTGTCCCCTAGTGCTCAAAAACTGCTAAGCAACTTACATTAAGTTCATTTCAGCCATGTGGATACAACCCAGAAATTGCAAGAATCATGCAAGTACACCAGCTTCATCAAATATGCTGAACTGCTTCAAGTGCTACATTTAGAAACAATAAGAGAAAGAGACAGGGTTTTTTTTTCATGGGCCAAGATGCAGTCTGAACAGATGAGTTTTCAGTCTGCAACACAAGATGTGTGGAGTTTCTGCTGTCCTGATGTCAATGAGGAGCTTGTTGTTGTGGAGCCAGGACAGCAAACAGTCGTGATTTTCCCTACAATAGACTGAAGAAGATGAGAGGGGATAGGGTCAGGAGGGCAGGTGGTTGGGCGGTGGGAGGTAACCAGGGTTTGCAGGTCATTGGGAGAGAGGGGTGAAAACTAAAATAGAATAGGAGATGAAGAGAAGGATATAAGACAGGTGGTGTCAGCAGGTGGGTGGGGAAATGAGAATCTTTTTTATAAAGTAGTTAACAAAGTCACTCAATAGAAGGGAGGAGTGAGGTAGGAGATAGAAAATAGTTTTTTGCAGTTGGAGAAGGAAGATTGAATTTTGGATTGAAAGACAGAGCTTTTAGCTGCAGATAAGGAGGCAGAGAAAGAGGAGAGAAGAGATTGAGAGGCAAGGAGGTACATTTTCTTTCAGCTGCCCATAGGGTGGTTCTGTCAGAATGTGTTTGAAAGTTTGAGAGAGGGGGAAAGAGTAGAGATGAAGAAGAGGTCAGAGACATGAAGAAGAATTACACAAAGGTTAGAGGTAGAGCAGTTCTTGGTGAGTATAAGGTTGAGTTGGTTACCAGCATTGTGTGAGTGAGTGTGTGTGTATGTGTGTGTATAGCTTTCAAGAGCAGGCTGTGTCAGGCTTGGAGGCCAGGCCTTAATTCATGGTTTGGTTTATCAGAGAGAGGGCGGACTATAGGGAGCAACAGAGAGTGTGTATTTGATAATACATTTGTGGACGCACAGCATTTTGTTCTGGCCTCTCTCAGTGTACACAGACAGAATGGAGTGTGCGAAGTGAATTAGAAGAAAGAGAAAGATTCCTTCACTGCTCTGCTATATCGCTCACAGATGCAGCAGGACACGTTTATTTATGCCGTGCCATCAGAGAACACTTCCATTATAATTAATTGAAGGTACTATACTGGTCATATAAGACGAGGCTCTGTATACAGCTATGCACTGATTCATATTTCCAGGAGTGAAAAGTAAAGTATAAGTACGGTATTTATTGTCAGTACTGTCAGTGACATGGCTTACATGTAGTTAAGCCTAATAGACGCCTACAGGGGTGGACTTGATTTCAGCGCACTTCATATGATCCACAATATATCCACATTGTCACTTACTTCCTGAGTTGACTTGATTGAAGGTCTAGGTTAGGGTTGCAGCAGGGCGGAGGAGTGAATGAATGAGTGGGGTGCATGTGGGTGTGCACGGCGTTAGGCTGCATTTAGACCAAATTGTCATGATCCCACATGGACACTGTGTGTGTTTGGTCTTGTGTCCGGTTTTATTTTGTATTCCCAGGTCTTGTCTCTTGCATGTTGTTTATTTCCTGTTTTATTTTGAAGTTTCCTGCTTCTGTTCCCCGAACCTGGACATGCCCTATACCTGCCTGCACCTACGTGTAAGTGTTTTTTGTGACATAAACCTTTGAACTGCTGGAGCCTCGACTGTCTGTTTTGATGAGTACTTTTAGTTTTGATACTTTAAAGTATTGCTACTTTTACAAAAGTGAAGGTTATAAGTACTTCTTCCACCACTGCATATTTCTGCTTAGGATGTAGCTTTGTTAGCCTATGTGGTAGTATTTGTCCATTTAATGAAGCAACAATGGATACAACTTTTTTCTTTTTTTTTTTTCCTTGAGCTCTGTATTTTGAAGGTCCAACCAGGTCCAGACATTGCAAGTTAGTTTAGGGTATAAATGCTGTGGTATGTGGCATTGGTTCATGCTATATAGTTGTCCCTATACAAATAAACATTAAATAAGTGCAGCCTTAATGCTGCAGTACACAAATATGTGATAGACATTAGTGTGCTTTGTTTGTCCCTTTCCTGTTGCCCCCCTACACGAAGCCAGCTCCATAAATGTATTGTTTTCCAAGTTTGGTGTGGAAGAACTTGACTGGCCTGCACAGAGCCCTGACCTCAACTTTATCCATCACCTCTGGGATGAAGTGGAGCAACAACTGTGAGCCAGACCTTATCAACCCTTTAGCCATTTTGTGTGTGTGTGTGGCCAGGGATAAGTGAATACTGCTTATCACCATAACTGATTGTGCTTAAAGCACATCAAGTGTAACCCTGGCCTGTGTCAGTACAGAGATTGGTAGGCTTATATACATCCTATCTGCCTCACTCTAACTATTCAGGTTGCACATGTTTTCTTGAGACATGGTCAGACGTTGACCTGCTGATTGCCTCACTGGCTCCTAACGGACTCATGGTACTGAATCACAATTGATCACTTGGTGAAACTCCAAAACCATAAAAAATGAAAGATTGCTATTACACCTGGCAATAACGTACCACTGTGCGTAGATATGATTTAGTTCAGTGGTCTGCAACCATATGCAATCTAGAGTCAAGTTAATCAGTGAAATGAGCTGTGATGTCTCAAAAGCAAATGCTTGTAGACCATTGATATAGTTGAATTGTTTATACTTGACATTAAAATGCAATTCCAGTGTGCACTGAAATTGGATTTCTCATGCCCTCACCCAAATGAAAATTACCAAGCATAGTTTTTTACAATGGCATCCTTAATAAACACTTGCTCATTTTCTAGGCACAATTATTGCAACAAGAATGTTACTATACAATCTTTGGTGGATACAAAATGGACCTCCTTGGAGGAAAGGTTACTTCCCCTTACGCTGTTACATGTGGATACAATCCAGCAACCCAAGCTTTGTTTATTGCCTTGATGCCTTCTAGAAAGGCAGACAAAGAAGAGACAGCTGTTATAAATGCTACTGAGGAGGAATGGCCAGCTGAGTAACTACAAATATGAGTTTCATGAGTTTCTGGTGGTAAATAATAAATGTTCTGTTGCACCAATTTGACCTGTGGTTTAACAAAACGGGGCCTCTCCTTCCACCTCACAACACCATCTATGCATTACCCACTGTAGAGATGCCTATGTTTTTCCCTCCATGCCCCATGACGGAAAGCTCTGTGCAAGAGAGGAAGGAAAAAGCAAATGGTAGAGAAATTTTGAGAAACACCAGCACTGAGTGAAACTCGCCTTTTTGTTTGTGTCAACCTGTACTTTAACCTTAGCACTTTTGGGTCAACAAAATGTCTGTCTTTGATAGGGAAGACTCCTGTTGGCTTCCTATTTTGTACCAACAGTGAACACTGGTTTCTTTTAACCATGGCCGCTCTAGTTTCCCAGCCTTAACAGAGTAGTAGTAGTTGGTAGTCATTTTAACCCAGGCAATGAATGTCCGTTAATCTTTATAAAATTATTTTAACCCAAATGGCAAAGTTAGACTAGCTGGTGAACATTTGGGAGCATTGAGCAGGTGAAGAATCTCAAGAGTTGGTTGACGCCAAAACGGAGTTAAGAGAGGTGCGTATTGGACTTTAATTCATCCAGTCACGAGAAACGCTACTCTAAATGACAATGTTGCTCTGTATCTACTTGATGTGTAAGTAAGCAATTGCTTTAGTAACACAGACCCCAGAAGGGGATTTTTTTTTTATTACTATATAATGCTGTGTTCCACTACCCCAAGTGGCCAAAAAAAGTAATTGGTGCAACTTTAGGTGGGCATCTGTACCCTTTTGATAGTAAACTGTTAAATATTGACAACTTTATCAACATTGTTCATATGCTCCGAGTATAATGAGATGAAGGACTGCCAGGACAGAACTTTGACAAAATGTTATAACACTGGTGAACCCCATGGTTAAGATTGGGAGCCTTGGATATGATTAAAGAATAATGTGACAACTTTAGTGGGTTTATGTCTGGAGGGAGCAACCTAGCCTTGTCAAGAATCTGATGGTCTGATATAGAACATTTGTAACTGTCATTTAATAATGCCCATTACCAACTGCATTATTGTAACCAAATTGCCTGCCTTATATCAATGTCTGTTAGGTTACCTGCCTTTTTTAATCTTTTTTTCCCCAACCCTTTGTTATTATTATTATTATTATAATAATTATAAAACTTGGGAATAAAAGATTGGAGCCTTAAAAGTGGCCTGAGACCAGGAAAAAAGGTTAACTCTGTAACTTGCTTTAAATGTTTTAAATCGCGTATCTTCATAATGTAGAAATACTGCAATGCAATAACATCCATTAAGGAAATTGACCCAAGTGCACCATGAATACTTGGATGCACCCAAGGCAATCAACTGTGAATGGAATTACCTTTTTTTTTTTTTTTTAAATGATTAATTTGTATGTGTGAGCGTCACAGATGGATTGGTCATCACATGGATAATGAGTTTGTGCATAAACTTCAGAGGCTGCATGTCTTGTCATACACCTGTGCTGCTCATTGTCAGCAAACGTGTGTGTGTGTGTGTGAGCTGCATCTTATTTGTCTGAGTTTGTGTGCACCTGTAATTAATCATAGCTACAAACTGTCGAATCATTAGCCTAATGCTCCCATATATTCATTTGCCCCACACTCTCTCACACTGTAATGGATTAAAAGTGTTTACCTTGAATACAAGCTTTCCTTCATGTCTCAAGAGAATTAAAAGGTAAGTCACTGATTTGTCTTTATTACATTATTCATGAATGTCTTGCTGCTTTATGTAGCGCATTAACTGTGTCCTGTGAAAACCACATCTCCAAAACATGAGTTAAGAAAGAGCCATGTCTTCAGCTTTGTGACTATGCATTTTTCAGATATTGCAGTGGTTTTCAAATAGTCTCTGTAGCTTTTAGAAGTAGAACACTCCTCAACCCATAAAGGTACACTCAATCTTTTTTTTTTTTTTTTTTTTTTTTGGTTTAAAGGAACTAAATTTAGAGATGCATAGATTTAATAGCAACGATATGAAACCAGGATCCTGCAGAAAACCCTTATGTCCAAATATGCCCAGGGAATTGGCCACTTTTTCATCAAATTATTCCACATTTTTGACAACCTATTCTGTAGATGACATTTAAAGATCTTTTCATAGCATAAATGGTCAGTTTTTCATGAAATATTTTGTATTAATTATGCATAATCTTCAGCCAGGAAGATGATGAAACAAACCCCAGAACATCATGTACTTTTAGGGCAATCCCAAGCCTATGAAGGACAAGTATAATTTCACTATGAATCAATTCT
Source organism: Macquaria australasica (assembly GCA_005408345.1). Classification (NCBI taxonomy): domain Eukaryota; kingdom Metazoa; phylum Chordata; class Actinopteri; order Centrarchiformes; family Percichthyidae; genus Macquaria; species Macquaria australasica. The sequence goes on along the minus strand of SEMN01000965.1, from coordinate 107,826 downwards.
CCAGAGAGGTTCCCAATTTCAAAATCTCTTTTACTCTCAGTAGTAGGTATTTTCTTGTAAGTGTGCACCGTGTCTTCAGCATGCACTCTGTTATGCACAAGCAGGAACTAAAGGAAGTATGACAAGCTCCATTTCCATGTAATCACTCCCTTCACAATCAAGTCATTAAGGTCCCCTTCAAGCTGCCACTGAAGTTACAAACTGGATTCTAAATGTGATGTGTAGTTTTGCTGATGAACATTGAAAACTGCAAGCACAAACATGAGACAAGCCTTTGCAATATTTTTTAAAAACAGTTGGGGCTGGCTGTTGTAATTTTAGTGGCATTTTAATTGAGAACTGATGCAGGTAGCATCTTTTTTGTGACGGTTAAAATTGTTGTTCTTCTGTACTGTTGTGGGAAATGTCATATGGGCTCACAGTATTGGTCTGTCAGTTCAGGTCGGCAGTAAGCAGGAGCACCGCATCAGTCAAAAGCAGTACCTTTTTTGAAGTGCTTTTGTTTTTTTTGCACACATTTTCTTTTGTAAATCTTAAGGCAGGAAGATAGGTTTAGTTGTCTTTTTGTGTAGATTAGATTCGTTCTTTCACTCCAAAAGTTAGTCTTATGTTCAGCAGTAGGTTTTATGTTCAGGCCTCATATAGGACTGGGGGGTACAACACCTTCTTCTCTTATTCAACTAGTTGGGGAAATTTAACATTAAAGGAATAGTTACAAATTTTGGGAAACAGACCTTTTTTGCAGAGTTAGATGAGAAGATCAATACCACACTCATTTCTGAGCATTATCAAGCTAGAGCTGGGAGTCAGTTAGTTTTAGCTTATCAAAGACTGGAACCATGGGGGATATCAAGCTTGGCTCTGTCTAAAGTTCAAAAATAAGCCTATGAATACCTCCAGCTCACTAATTAACAAGTTCTGTTTCATCTATACTGTAAAAATGACGAGTTATGGTTGTACAAGCTGGAACTATTTTCTCTGGGCAGAGTAACGTCCTGGAGTCTTGTTGTCACAGTGACCTTGCCAGTCAACGAGCAGAGGTTATAGGCCTTGTCAGTTTTTTTTTCTTGGAATGTGGGGGTAAGTATTGAGTTAGTTGAATTTTTAAAGAACCCTAGCATTAAAAAGTTGAGAATCACCGCCTTAACGTGGTGAAGGGGTTTGTGACCCTGGGAGCCATGTTGTCCGGGGCAGTAGCTCCTGGTTGGGTCTCCAAAGGTAAATTGGTCCCGGGAGAGGGGCCAGACTAAGAGCGATTCAGACCCTATATGAATTGGCCAAGAAGGAGCTCTAGCACTCTGCCCAGAATGGGGAACTTTGGGCCCCACCACCCTCCCCAGAGCCAGACCTGGGAGGGGAGATCGCCAGTGAGCATCTGGTGGTCAGGCCTTGACTCATGGGGCTCGGCCAGGCATGGCCCGAAAGATCCACATGGAGCCTCCACCTGTGGGCGGGCTGCTGGGGGGTTCATGGGAGTTGCCCATCCAGTCTACATAGTTTTTCTGATACTGTGAGAGATCTGAGATTTTTTTTCCTCACCACATCAAACCACACCACAAACATGGAGCTGAAGTATGGACTTTAGTACTTTATTTGGTAGTCACTTACTAGTATATCTTCTGTTCTCTATAGAAGTTTAACCTGCTGCCAATCTAATGACCTATGTGTAAGGCAAAACTAAAAATGGCCCGATGAGAAATATATCTTTTTAGGGGTTCGGCTAAATTTCAGTGAAGCCAATCAAATCACTTCTGACAAAACACCCTGCATATAAGGAAATTATTTTCAACAGCCTTGGAGTGACCAAAGGTCAAGTGCAACCAATTAAAGTTTGAGTCTTCCCAGTAGGGCAGCCTATTAGATTGTCACTAAGGTGTGTATATATGTAAGGCGTGAAAATGTTTCTTGGCAGAACAGGTCAGACCTCACGGTTGGCTAAACACAGTACATTTTCTCAAATTGGTGGGACTGTGTGGATCAGTGGCAAAAGAGACCTTTTTGGTCCCAGACAGGGCTTTCAACTCAGGCATCACAAAGTATAACTCATCTGTGATACCCTAGAGAGCTATAGAAAATGCTCTCTCTAATTAATGACTCGCTTTTCTCAGGTGTTTAATAATGAAGTGAAACCTATGGGTTCTATTGTTGCCAATTGTTTAGCTGTTTGGCATGGCATTGGACAATTTCTATAAATAAAATAAAAACGGAATTAAATGCCCCTTTTATTGAACAATAACATTGTTTTCACTGGCTCAATGCCTTGTACGTATCCACACTGGGCAACAGGAACATATGGGGTGCCTTGGGACACCTTTCCTGTATTATATCCTTTAGTGATGATACTCTCTAACAGACCAGATGGACCGGTTTCTCAGATGTTAATTAGCTTCCTATTGCAGTCATTTGGGAGAAAGACTTGCATGATTTATGGGGCATATAAAACAAGACTTTACAGAAGATGATAAATGTAGAATGTACTTTTTTTTTTTTTTTTTTTTTAGAAATGGCCATATTTATGTGTATGTTTTGGTTGCGTATAACTACAGAAAAATACCTTTTCATGTATAATAACACTGTTCCTTTGTTCTTTCAACAAAGGGAATAATCTTCGCAACAACCAACAGGAAAATGTTACAATTAAACTAATTTTATCGTCAAAAAACTGATGGGGGTAGCCAAGCTTGTATTACCACTAGTTAGCTAATCTGCTAGCATGTTTAAAGTTGGCTCACCACAGTTAGCTATTACAAGGTTATCTTGTAGACTACACAGACTATGGGTTTAATGCCATGGACACATTTTGTGAGAATTGATTATAGAAAACATTTGTCGAGACATTCTGAACAGAGATGGTTGAAGTCTTTTGCTGGCCAACAGATACACATATTAAATAATTTGAAATAAAATTCTGTGATAACAGAAGTGTAATACAGAAATCGGAAAGTAAATTTTAGGGATCCCTGTAGTTTTCAAAGTCTGATTAATTAGAAGAGATGTTTGCATAAATATTCATAATGGATATAATGTCATTAAGGGAGGTTGGCTTGCTGCAAGTCTTTATTTTGTTTCTCTTATTTAAAAAAAAAAAAAAATTGTATTGTTGAAATCAGTTTCTCAAAAAGTAGTCTACTGATGCCTCCAGCTATCTCCGTTGGTCATGTGACCCTCGCCTTGCAGGTCATAGCGGCCTGTTGGGAGTCTTCCCATACCCTGCATTAGCAGTCAAGTCATAAATCATCTTCCTCACTGAATGGAACTCACTGCCCAGCAGCAGTGCCTTTAGTGCTGCCACCAGTGCCCAGAATCTATAATGCGACAATACTTCTGAGTAAAACAATAGAACACCTTACTACACACTTAATGTTGGTTCTGCCTTTCATTTGTCACCCCTCTGTACTAAACGTATGCAGCATGTACTCTAATGTAATAGCTGTAATGCACAAATGTGCTTGGATGTAATTGCATAATTGGTTTTATTTACAGTAGGTACGGGTTTATGCATATGTGTGTTGGCATGCATGTCTTGTGGGACATGGTGTATACATGCAGCACATAGTTTTATTGTAATGTGTAATGTATGGGCACTTTCTGCCTGTAATCATGTGTGCACATGTATGTTTGTCATGCAATAATCTCTTAATCAGTCACTCATTACAATAATGGCAACTACATGATTGACTTTACTAAATAAGTTTCTCTGTGTTGTATCTGATCAAAAACAGTATTTGTATATACACTTCCACATTATTGTGATCATACATTTGACAATACCTCTGTTCTGCAACCCAAAAAAATCCAGTTTCATTATCAGCAATATTCCAAATCTAATTTATGTAAACAATGGGGGACATCTCTCACAGTACAATATTCATCTTAAATTGAACAAAAAGTTTGGGTTCAGTCAAAATTCGAGAAACCCAATTCACTTACCTAATATGTAAGATGCAGCACTATTGTGGGCTTTTTTAAAGTTCACCTTGTGTCGAAAGACAGAACCTGCTGCTTGGCACTGGCAACAGTATTTCTGTACCTCTTCCATTTATTTCCACATTGTTAATCTTTGTCTTTTAATGTCATGGCATAGCTCCCAGGCTTTTATTCTTGGCATTTTCCTGACTTCTGCTCTATGACAACTAGTTAAGTTTAAGTGAAACTCTTTGTTCTGCCCTTTCCTTTTGTTCAAATGTTTTTTCCCCCTTTTCTTTCTGTCTTACATCACCCAGTATTTTATTCAACTGTTTTCCACTAGTTTGTCCTGGTGGTTAAAGCACATACCAGGCAACTGTGGCATTCTGGGTTGCTTTGTCTGTCCCTATCACTCACTCTTTCATGTCCTTTCTCAAAACCTCCTTTCTCTCTTGCACTCTGTGGTTACCTACATATTTTCTTTCTGCCCTTCTTTGTCAGACAAAACTCACAGGAATCTACGGTACAAATACATCATTTGAAGAAACTAGGGTGACCATATTTTCAAACCCCCAAACTGGGACCCTAAAGTGTCTCGCACGTTCATGCATGCGCACATGCACGCACTTTGGCACGCACTATAGGCGTTTTCATCAGGATGGGGGTTAATTATTATACCAAGTGCACCTTTCAACACCATGAACGCAGCATTTTCATTGTGGGGTACTTTACGAAGGAAGAAGGTTCGGTCAAAAAGAGCTGCAAGCATCATTGCCTATGACGCTTGCCTATGACTCATAGGCTAGTAACGGCCTTGACAACACATTTTGATTGACAGACATACAGACAAATCAGTGTTGAATTCAGACTCATGGTGCATTTTTTATGTTTTTATAACGTGTTCTTATGGGTTATGTAATAATGAGTAGGACAGAACATGATAAACGTCTATAGTGCTGAAAACAAGTATAATATTATTTTAACTAAACCAGGACAATTTGATTTGAATGTTGACATTTTAGCCCTCCAAGTAATCACTACGTCACCAAGCTTACAGCTTCTCATTAAGTTAATGCTAAAAATAGAATATATACCAAATAGCATGATACAGTGATTAAAATTTTACAGAAAAATGTCATTGCCATCATGAAATGATGACTTACTAATAAGGGAAATGACACTGATGGACAGACACTGGCTGTTTGAGTGATGCACTAATACCCTGCCATAATATGCCTCTCATATTATGACAGGCTGCCAGGAACCCTCCCTGCTCTCTCCCATTAAAAAGGGAGTTTTACAGCTGAGAGGTTCTTGAAGCTCATCGAGTAAGCTTTTAGCCATTTAAATTTACCTCAGGTTAAGGCATATTCATCTCACACTGATCAGGAATCACACCTTTTTCCAGTGCCTGCCTTTTTCCCTGGCCCAGCTGTCTGCAGGTAATTTAAACTGTAGGTGTTTCATTGTCTGTGCTCTGTAGAATCAGGCTCCGATCCCCTTGTTTCTTATCACTGGGCCTGATAAACGAGAGTAGCCTGGCCTTTCGGATGCCTTTTGCTGTGGCTGTTGTAGAGTGACACAATGGGATGGAGTTGTTTGTCTTTTATCATTTGTGAGGGAACAAGGAAACCAGAAAATTGGCTTCTATTGCCCTTTATAACTAGTCTCTTCAAAAAAATACAAACAATAAACCTCAACAATGGCTCCCAGTGCCTGCTGTGTCAGGGCCTCTGTCAGCGTGCCCCATTGGGATAGTTACTCATCAACACAACCCATAACAGCATCATGGGTCAGCAGTCATGGGTCTATCGGAGGTGCTAATCTGCAGACTGCCCCCGGGTGGAGTGAGTGTGCCCCGCATGGTTCTGCCAGTGTGTAGGAGCAGACTTTAAACAGGCACACAGGGTGACAGTGGTTTGTCAGAACCCTGTAGGCCCACAGATCAGACAATAAGGAAGAATGTGACGTGTGATTATAATGTGTTGCGCTAAAAATAAGGAGGAAGAAGGAATCAACAGTCCCAACATTTACACAAAAGACTTTGCCTCCAGTGAAGGATTGTGTCATGCACTGTAAAAAAAAAAGTGTAATTTACGGTAAAATAATTTCACCATAAAAAATACTGTGACAATGTATACGACATTACAGTATGCTGTTTTGGCAACTGTAAATTTCACAGTAGATAACTCTTATTTTTTACGGGAAATAACTATGAAAAAAAGATGCACAGTAAACATGTTTACAGTCATTTGCTGTATAAATAAGTTATAATATAAACCTGTTTACGGTAAATTATTTTAAAAACAACAGTTATGCTGTAAACCTAATTACAGTATCTCAGTAATAAACACGGTACAACTGTATGATATTCAACGGTAATTTATTGCAACTAGTTTATATTTACGGTAAATTACTGGCAGCTGTGGTTGCCAGAATTTCACCGTGAAAATTTTGGTACAACACATGAGGACTTACTGTTGATTAGCGTAGATTTTACAGTCAGCAACTGCAAATGGGAAATGAATAAAGTCCATTGTAAATCAAGGTACAAGGTACATCAGGTCACTGACAGACAAAAAGAAACTGTTAACACATCCCTGCTTTTACACATTTTCTGTGAATAACAGATTGAACTGATCCAATAAATTGTCCTGAATACTCACAAAGCAGATCTTGGAAAAAAACCCCAGCATGTGTCCATATTAAGGGTAATCCATGGTGGAATGAATAAACATCATAAAAAAATTGCTACTTGAGCTACTAGAGTAGTGAGTCACCGAGTCCAGCCTTGACTGAAGAGGGTTCTCAACATGCGATAGTTTCACATGGACACAGTGTTCAAGAAACTGTAACTTAAAGCATTCATCAGTCACCAGTTCTGCTTGAGGACTTGCATGTTGCCCATCACGTGTTCACTGGAGACTGGCATGATCCTCTCTGCAGCCAGAAAATAGAAACAAAGCAAAAGTTAGATTGTTGCAGTGCTTAAGCATGTTAACACAGAGATAGACTCAACCTTCTGTTGTAAAACTGAGCTCCAGTGAGCTAAACAAAGAACCAGCACTCTGGAATATTGTTTTGGAGGCCACTTCTACAACTGAGTATCACAGCAAAAAGTTAAAACGGACACATTTCAGCACTCAGCCACCATCAGAGTTTGTTTCACCGATGTTGACTTGCAGCCTAAGTAAAGATGCCTGTACTTGAGCAATCAGACAATCATCACAATTGCTACAACACTGACCAGTAACCAGCCAAATACACAACGGTGGTGATAAAGATCTGCATTTATTTCTGAAATGCATATCAATAAATAGCCAACAATTAATGTAAATAGTAGAGCAAAAACAGCTTTTTATAAATACCCAAGTACAAACTATTAATGTATGATTGAAAATTTAAACAGCCGAATATTTGTTACCAACTACCAGATCTCGGGCCACTTTGGTCAGTGTTGTAGCAAGCATGTGTTTATTGTTTAATTGCTTGAGAGGAGGGCTCCATCTATTTATGTTGCAAGTTGACAATGCGGATCTTATCAGTAATGGTTGAATAGTTCCCAGTGACTATCGAATAGTTTTTTTGACTTGAAATGCCCATCCATAGTTAAAAAAACTTCCATTTTTACCAGTCACCTGATACTCTAAAAACTCTTGTCTGGACTGTGTGTGTTCTGTCTTGTTTCCTGTTTTTATTTTGAAATCCCTGGTCTTGTGTTCGTGTGTGCCCTTTACTTCCTGTCATTGTCTGTTTTCCCGCCAGTGTTGATTAGGTTCACCTGTGTCTCGTTACTCACCTGTTTCTGTTTCCCTAGTCACTCCCTCCCTATATATACGGGTTCCTTTGCTTTGTTCAGTGTCGTGTCATTGACTTGTGATTCCTTGTGGTTTCCTGTGGTTCCTTGATGTGGATATTCCGGATGATTCTAGTTGTCTCTTCATGTAGTGTTCCTGGTGTTCCCCTGCAAGTTTGTTCTTGTGGTTTATTTTGGATTAATAAATCTTTGGACTTCTTCCACCTCCCTGCCTACATCTGTCTGCGTTTGGGTCCTTCCTCTCCCTGTTGCCTTGATGGCACTTCACAACAATGCATGTATGAATCTGTTTAATATATATATATATATATATATATATATATATATATAAATGAATAAAAAAATAAATAGAGTGACTGAGTGCAGTTGTAAGTATGAACAAATAGATAAGATAACAATATTGCACATATATAATATACATGTATATGAAAAATATTTCACAGCAACATATGAAGTAGATAACATCATGAATACAATATATGTATGAAGATAATGCACAGCAGCAGATGAAGTATAGTAGCGAATAGTCTGCACACTGACAGACAAGTGTAGATTACCGGGAGTTGTACTGATTATAGAGTCTGACAGCAGCAGGCAGGAAGGACCTACGATACCTCTCCTTCAGACACCATGGGTGGAGCAGCCGGTCGCTGAAGGAGCTGCCCAGTTCTGAAAGAGTGACATGTAGGGGGTGGGAAGTGTTCTCCAGTAGTGATGATAGCTTGGCCACCATTCTCCTGCCTCCCACCACCTCCACTGGGTCCAGAGGGCATCCAAGGACAGAGCTGGCCTTCTTTGTCAGTCTGTCCAGTCTCTTCCTATCCCTGGAAGAGATGCCACTGGCCCAACAGGTCACCCCATACAAGACAGCTGATGCCACCACAGAGTCATAGAAAGTCCTCAGGAGCGCACCCTGTACTCCAAAAGACCTTAGTCTCCTGAGCAAAAAGAGACGGCTCTGGCCCTTCTTAAACAGAGCGTCCATATTATCTGACCAGTCCAGTTTGCTGTTCAAGTGAACACCCAGATACTTGTACGATCTCACAATTTCAATGTCCGTTCCCTGGATGTTCACTGGTGTAGGTGGAGGGAGTTTGCGCCTGCCGAAGTCCACCACCAGTTCTTTGGTTTTACTCGCGTTGATCTGGAGGCGGTTCTGCTGACACCAACCCACAAAGCCCTGGGTCAGTTCTCTGTACTCCCCATCATCCCCGTTGGTGATGAGGCCGACGATGGCAGAGTCATCAGAGAACTTCTGCAGGTGACAGTTCGAAGTGTTATGGGTGAAGTCCGCTGTGTAGAAGGTGAACAGGAAAGGCGCCAGAACGGTTCCCTGTGGAGCCCCTGTGCTGCAGAGAAGTGTGTCAGACACACAGTCCTGTAACCTCACATACTGTGGTCGGTTTGTGAGGTAGTCCAGGATCCATGCTGCCAGGTGATGGTCCACCCCAGCGTGCTCCATCTTGTCCCCCAGAATCCTGGGCTGGATGGTGTTAAAAGCACTGGAGAAATCAAAAACATGATCCTCACAGTGTTTCCAGCCTTTTCTAGGTGAGAGAGGGATGTGTGAAGTAGGTAAATGACAGCGTCATCCACCCCAATGCGGGGTTGGTAGGCAAACTGCAGAGGGTCCATACATGGGCTCACCAGCGGACGCAGGTGAACAAGGACCAGTCTCTCCAGGGTCTTCATCAGGTGAGAGGTCAATGCCACTGGCCTATAACCATTGAGGTCCTTGGGGTGTGGGGTCTTCGGCACAGGAACCAGACACGATGTTTTCCACAGTTTTGGCACCCTCCCCAGCTTCAGACTCAGGTTGAACAGGTGTTCAACAATCCCACACAGCTGGTCCGCACAGGACTTCAGAAGTCTGGAGCTGATGCCGTCTGGGCCCGCCGCCTTCCCTACCCTCATCTTCCTCAGTTCATTTCTCACCTGGGATGTTGTGAGGAACAGTCCGGTTGAGCTTGTAGAGAGCATGGGGGCTGAATAGGGGGTGTTTGCAGGTGTGAAATGGGGAGATGGGCCCAGCCCAGGCTGTGGTGTGGGTGTATTAAGTGGCTGTAAGCTGAGGGCTGTGGGGAGTGATGAGTGGTGAGATGAGGGAGGGGGAGGGCTGTAGGCAGGGAGGGTAGATGGTAATGATGGTTGCAGAGGAGACGGGGCAGGGGGAGGGGTAGATGCCTGATCGAATCTGTTGAAGAATACGTTCAGGTCATCTGCCCACTTCTGATCCCCCGCAGGCCGGGGCTTGGAGTCCATATGGCCCGAGATGGTTTTAAGGCCCTTCCAAACTCCTCTGGTGTTATTTTTCTGCAGTTGACTCTCCAACTTCCTCCTGTAGCTGTTTTTCCCCTCCCTGATCCTCCTCCTTAGCTCTCGCTGAACTCTCTTCAACTCATCCTTGTTAACCGATACAAAAACTCTTTTTTTCCTTGAGGAGAGCCTTAATATCAGGAGTAATCCAGGGTTTATTGTTAGCAAAACAACGTACAGTCCTAGTGGGGATGGTGTTTTCCACACAGAAGTTTATGTAGTCCGTCAGACAGTCTGTAAGGTTGTCAATATCCTCCCCATGAGCGTCACTAAAAATGTCCCATACA
>SEMN01000965.1:0-95000 GCA_005408345.1 Macquaria australasica | reverse complement strand
GGACTTGTTCTCTTAATGTACACAACATGCATATATTTTCATTCCCAGTTTTTTCTGATGTAGATGTGATATGAAGATTGATGTGGTGGAAGCCAATGCTTTCTTAAGAATGCAATAGAATGCATGTTTAGGAAAGTCAGCATTGCAGAATTTCAGACGGTTAAGAGTATTTAAAAAAAGACTGGGCTCTTTTGTTGAAGGGGTGAGGGGATTCATTTGCAGGCTTTATGCAATGCCCTTCACTGTCTGGAAACTCATAAATTATGTTCTTTGATCCTTGCATGGGACAGCAGGGCCTTGTACAGACAGGAACTTGTCCCTCTTTTTCTCTTTTTACTATTTCCCTTTATTTCATGTGTTGTAAATACTTCAGGGAGGGCTTTGTGACAAGCAAGAACATGATAGGTTGAAATATTCTCTGGAGAACTTATGAATATTGTTATTTGAAGTTTTCCATTGCTTTTTGGGTTGTTGCTTAAGGACATTGTATCTCATGTCCATGAATGTGCAGGAATGAGACATTTGAATAAACCAAGGTTTACACAATTAAAAGGATTAAATATAGGCAGATGATACTGTGTTCTGTTGATGAGCTCAGGAAACTGAATCTAACATTTTTATGTAGTGGGAGTATCTGTTTTTACTATGGTGCCTGAGACAATGCCCCTAAAGATGTCTGTCCACAAAAACAACGATTGGAGTGGGACTTTAGAAACAATTGGGGAACGAGTGGGAAGGATACAGCATACTCTACTGACTCCCATCTGGTCAAATCCTTGTACTGCCCCCTCCTGCTCTCCATCATCACCTCTGCTACATTTTAATACAGCTGAACTCATGATTTAACTCCTTTTGTTGTCAGACAACTAAAGCACATGAGAGAAGTTTGTCTTGAAGTCTTTTTGCCAGAAAGCCTTTTAAACACGTGGTTAACGTTGTGAAACGGTCGAAGTTTGGTTAGGTTTAGGCATCGACGTTGACTTATTATTTTAACCCAAACCATGATCTTTTCCTAAACCTAACCAAGTAGTTTTGGTGCTTAAACCTAACCAAACTATGGTTAATGTTGTGAAGCGGTCGCAGTTTGGTTAGGTTTAGGCACCAAAACTACTTGGTTAGGTTTGCGAAAAGATCATGGTTTGCGTTAAAATAATAAGTTGTACACTTTGCCTTGAAGGCTTTCTGTCAGAAAAGCCTTCTGCCAACTTCTCTGACGTGCACGACGCAACAGTACAACAAAATAGGAGAATTAAATGTGGACTCTTAAACATTAGATCTCTCTCATCTAAAGCTGTTCTAGTAAACGATCTAATATCAGATCATAATATTGATTTATTTTGTCTTACTGAAACCTGGCTGTGTCACGATGAATATGTTAGCCTAAATGAATCCACTCCCCCCAGTCACATTAATACTTACATTCCTCGAGGCTCAGGCCGAGGAGGTGGAGTTGCAGCCATCTTCGACTCAAGCCTATTAATCAAACCTAAACCTAAACTAAATTATAACTCGTTCGAAAGCCTTGTTCTTAGCCTTTCACACCCAACCTGGAAAACACTACAGCCAATTCTATTTGTTATAGTGTACCGAGCTCCTGGACCATACTCTGAATATTTATCTGAATTCTCAGAGTTCTTATCAGGTTTAGTCCTTAAAACAGATAAAATAATTATTGTAGATGATTTTAATATTCATGTGGATGTAGAAAATGATAGCCTTAGTGCTGCGTTTATCTCATTATTAGATTCGGTTGGCTTCTGTCAGAGTGTACATAAACCCACTCACTGTTTTAACCACACCCTCGATCTTGTTCTTGTCTATGGCATAGAAATTGAACATCTAATAGTCTTTCCACAGAATTCTTTTTTATCAGACCATTTTCTATTAACTTACGAATTCCTATTACTGGACTACACGACATTAGGCAAACATTCTTACACTAGATGTCTATCTGATAGTGCTGTAGCTAAATTTAAGGAAGTGATTCCATCGGCATTTAATTCAGTTCCATGTCTCAATGTAACTGATGGCTCCTATGCTAACTTTAGTCCCTCCCAAATTGATCATCTTGTTGATAGTGCTGCAGGCTCACTACTAATAACACTCGACTCTATCGCCCCTCTAAAAAAGAAGATAATAAAACAGAGGAGGTTAGCTCCATGGTATAACCCGCAAACCCGCAAATTAAAGCAAACATCGCGAAAACTTGAAAGGAAATGGCGTTCCACCAATCTGGAAGAATCACGTTTAGCCTGGCAAGACAGTCTTAAAATTTATAGGAAGGCCCTCCGTAATGCCAGAGCAGCCTACTACTCATCATTAATAGAGGAAAATAAGAAGGTTTCTGTTCAGCACTGTAGCCAGGCTGACAGAGAGTCACAGCTCTGTTGAGCCATGTATTCCTATAGACCTCAGTAGTAATGACTTTATGAGCTTCTTTAATGATGAAATTCTAACTATTAGAGACAAAATTCAGCACCTCCTGCCCTCAGTTGGTACTGACTTATCTTCAAACACAGGAACCTCTCCAGCGAGACCGTAAGGAATCTTGGAGTTATCTTTGATCAGGATATGTCCTTTAACTCCCACATAAAACAAACTCCAAGGACTGCCTTTTTTTCACTTACGTAACATTGCAAAAATCAGGCACATCCTGTCTCAAAAAGATGCAGAAAAACTAGTCCATGCATTTGTTACATCTAGGCTGGATTATTGCAACTCTCTATTATCAGGCTGCCCCAATAAATCCCTTAAGACTCTCCAGCTGATTCAGAATGCTGCGGCACGTTTACTGACAAGAACCAGAAAAGAGATCATATTTCTCCAATATTAGCTTCTCTACACTGGCTCCCTGTAAAATCCAGAATAGAATTTAAAATCCTTCTCCTCACCTTCAAAGCCCTAAATGGTCAGGCACCATCATATCTCAAAGAGCTCATAGTACCCTATTACCCCACTAGAGCACTGCGCTCCCAGAATGCAGGGTTCCTTGTGGTTCCTAGAGTCTCTAAAAGTAGAATGGGAGCCAGAGCCTTCAGCTATCAAGCTCCTCTCCTGTGGAACCAGATCCCAGTTTGTGTACAGGAGGCGGACAACCTCCTCACATTTAAGAGTAGGCTTAAGACTTTCCTCTTTGATAAAGCTTATAGTAGGGCTGACTCAGGTGACCCCTGAGCCACCCCTTAGTTATGCTGCCATAGGCCTAGACTGCCGGGGGACTTCCCATGATGCACTGAGCTCCTCTCTCCTCCTCTTCCTCTCCATCTGTACGCCCTCATATCCCATCAATGCTTGTTACTAATTCAACATCTTCCCGTAGTTGTGTGCTTTCTCTCCTCTCTCTCTCTCTCTCTCTCTCTCTCCCCTTCTGTTGCTTTCTGCAGGTATTTCTGCCTCCAGAGCTGTAGAGTCTGGTCTATGGTTGCAGCCACCTGCTGCCCCCGTGCTCCTGCTCTGCACCCGCTGCTGCTATTACTGTTGTTGCTCTTATTATTAGTATTGCTATTATAATATTGCTCTTAGTATTATTTCTGTTGGTGTTAACATCAATACCATTACCACAACTATTGCTTTACATCCCTATGTGGAACTGTACTGTGCTGCTGTATGTTCTCTTTCCTCCTGCTCTCTCTCTCCCGCTCCCCCCCTCCCCCTCCCCCTTCAACCCAACCGGTCAAGGCAGATGACCGCCCACCTAGAGCCTGGTTCTGCTCGAGGTTTCTACCTGTTAAAAGGGAGTTTTTCCTTGCCACTGTCGCATAGTGCTTGCTCATGGTGGGAACTGTTGGGTCTCTGTAAATATAAAGAGTCGGTCTAGACCTGCTCTACTCGAAAAAGTGCCCTGAGATAACTTTGTTATGATATGGCGCTATATAAATAAAACTGAATTGAATTGAACAAGTTTAGTAGTGATATGATTGCGGCCCATAACAACTACCTACTCTATCCAAAGCAACTTACAATAAGTGCATTCAACCATGTGGATACAACAAAAACATTGCAAGAATCATGCAAATAAATCAGCTTCATCAAATATGCTGAACTACTTCAGGTGCTACATTTAGAAACAATAAGAGACAGAGGCAAGCACCAGTGTCGTCATGCTGCTGGACCTTTCAGTAGCGTTTGACATGGTGAACAACCAGATCCTCCTCTCCACCCTCCAAGAGCTGGGAGTCTCAGGCTCTGCACATTCCCTGTTCACATCCTACCTGGTTAGCTGGTTAGTCAGTCAGTGTCCCACGTGTCCCCTCACCCCGTGCGCTGTTGCACACTATGTAGCCACGAGGCCATGCCTCACGCAGATGTATACCCCTCTCTCCTGTGTTGCATTTATAAATATGCTGTAAGTGAGGGTCCTAGCAGAATTTGAGGGTGGACTTAATCTCCTTCTTGCATGTTCTCCATCTTTATTTACTGTAAGTGCTGTACTAAATTGCTGGAATACACCTTTAACCAGGTAAACCAGGATTCCCTAAGCTGCTGCATTGAGAATATCTATCAAATCGCTAATTTATGATTGCAAAGTTGTCTGACAAAATAAACAGAAATGACAACATCTGTATTGTAAGGTTAGCAGTTTTGGTGTGAGAAAACTACAGGGTTAGACTGGACAAAAGGGCATTTCTAAATTTTGCCAGCTTAGTGTACAGCTGTGAAGTGAAGTGTGACGTACTTTAAATATGGAATACATTTCTGATGAATTGCAGAAATGTATAGTTTTGTCAAAGAAGATTATTTAGAATTTCTCTCTCTCAGGATGTCAGAATTATAGTTTGAATTTAGCATTTCAATCTCTCTCCTGTCTTCTTCTGCTTCTGTCGACATTTTTTGTGTTCATTTCCTCCATCCCTTTTTCTTTCCATCTCCATCCCTCCATCCTTCATTGCTTTCTCCCAGATCCATCAAATTCTCATCATCCTTTTCTATATCTCTTCTTTCTTTCTCTCTGTCCTCGTCTCTCTTTCCTCCAGAAGCAGATCTCAGAGGGCAAATATAAAGCGTTGGTCTTTCTCCCTCAGTCTCTCCATCCTCCCTCTTTTCCTCACTTGGATTCGCGCCCCCTCTTTCTCTCCTCGTCTTGGATGTCAGAGGAAACTAATTTAAGCTGGAGGTCTGAGCCTTCAGCTCTTTCCAATCTGTCAAAACAGAAGAATTGTTCCAAGATGAAAGGGCAGATCCAGGCCTCAGGATATTGAAGAGGACAGAGAGAAGTTTTATATATAACTTATATAACTTATGTGTAACATAAGGCTTAGACAGTTTATCGTATCACACGATGTCCTTGGAACCTCCCTAAAAATCAAGTTTTAGCACGCTGAGGATTGGAAGGAGACTTTAGAAAAGCTAGGTGATAGAAGACTGCCATGCATTGAAAGAATATGTAAGATGATTTTGCCAAAACATCAAATCTATTGGGAATTGGAGTGGAAAGGAAAGTGTCCTTGCAAGAACATTGCTGCATTTATGAAATGAATAATGCCATATGGAACTTCATATAATTATGATAACATATTGCATCTCTGTCAAACTCTGTATCTCCCAAAAGTGAAACTGATTTCACTTTGCTTGTTTGCCACGCTGAGGGGCTCTAGGGATAACAATGTCGGTTGGTTGGTCCAGAGTTAAATATCGTTTGGTATAGACTTTCATGGTCCCCAGAGGATGAATTCTAATGGCTTTGGTGATCCCCTGACTTTTCAGACTTTATTTTATGGATCTGCGTGATTCACGTGGGTCACATTTTCAGGTCGGAAAATCCGGAATTCCGGATTAATCCGGAAAAATCGCATCCCTGAGAAATACAATCGAAGGAAACCCTCAATCAGAGATTAGATTGAGTTACAGAAGCTATAGTGAATAGAAGCTAGCCCAGAAGTGACGTCAATGACATTCCATCAGCCTCAGCAGTAATTAGTGCTAATTAACATGTTAGCAGTCTAACAGGCTAAACTAAGATAGTGACCATAGTAAACATTCCCTCAACATCATCATGTTAGCATTGTGATTATCAGGATGTTAGCGTGCCGGTGTTAGCATTTAGCACAAAGCATCGCTGTGGCTAAATAGCCTCCTGGTCTCTTCAGACAGAAAGACAATTGAATTTTTGCCTTGCATCATTCGAGCATATTTGACCGATGGACCATTGTGTTTATTCGCCCCAAACAGCCAATGTACCAACTGTACAGAGTAGACGAAAACTGCTAGCTAGCTAGCAATAGATGTACCGACTGTGTGTGTTGGAGTATGCCTGTGTACTTTGTGTTCAGCTCAGCCTCTGACTGATCTCAGAACTCACCAGCAACTCTTGTTCTTCTGTCCAGTCTCTCTCCTTTTCCCCCTTGTCACTGTACATTTATAAAGCAGATTCATGAAGCCCCGCAATAAGCATATTTTTTGTTCATAAATTTTCAACTTGTACGAACACGACTTTGTGTCAACTTTGTGCTAGCCTAGCTATAGACTGTTAGTGTTTTCTTTTTCATTTACAACCATGTATTTCCCATTTTTTATCACACAGATTTGTTTTGGTCTCATCTATGACATGTTTACATATGTGTATTTCTGTATTTATCTTTAATATGAGTCCACAGAGTCCAGCCAGTTAGTCTTTACACACTGCATCTACATAAAAAGCATTTTACATAGTGAACATGTCATGTCCTGTTGGGTTTTATACTGTTTCTTGTTTTATTTTGAAATTCTCTTACCTGTCTTGTTTATTCAGTTCCTGCCCTCATGTCTCTCTGATTATCCTGCTCCCCTGTGCTCACCTGCCCCTGATTCGCTCGTTAACCCCCTTCTCTATATATACCGGTCCTCTCCTTTGTTCTCTGTTGGTTTATTGTTGGTTGTCTCTCCCTGTGTGTCAATTCTCCTGCTTCTCTCGTTGCCATGTTCGAGTTTCCTGGTGTTATGCCTGCCACGTGCCTTGCCTTGTGTTCACCTGCTTGTAAGTTTTTTTGTGTTTAATAAAACCTTGGAATCTCTGGAGCCTCTGTACCTGTCTGCACTTGGGTTCTATCCCTGCTACCTAAACAGCAAACCCTAACAGAACAAAGACCCAATAAATAATGTATACATGAGTAGCGGGTAAGAACACATTCAAATGAGTGTAAAGATGAATTAATAAAGTAATTCCCCAGCCAGATGACAGCAGCATTTAATTTCAAAAAGCATTATTCAAAAATAAATTAAATTAAAGCCTTCATATGTAGACAGATTTACATTTTTTTCAAGCATCTATGGACAATATCTGTCTCCCTGAGAACACCAGTGAAAACAAATGTCCTCCAATTGTGCTGTTGTTGGTGGTACGATGCAACATCAGCTTTATTGTTATTACAATTAGAGTATTCTGTTACATCCATCTAATGCTGACTATAAATCCATTTTTATTTGGTTTTTGGAATGTTGAGTGGAGCCCAAGTATGCAATCTCTTTACAAAGACAGATATCTAATGCTTTTTAAAATAGCTCTTGGTGATGGATAATCCAGCTTAAACAAAAAAAAGCCTAGTCATTACAGTAAGTGAACATTTGTCCCAGAACACAGTTATTGTAGTAGTAGTAGTTGCTTAGATTTGAGTGTCCTGTGCTGTGGCCAAGAGCCCAAATATGGCAAACTAACTCAAGTTACAAATGTGTCTTTATAATGTAAGGTAATGAAGTTTAGAGCTAAAACCAATGCATGGAATTTGAAAAAAGGATTTGTCAGAATGGCATGCAAGTGGCTGTACAACTGCAATCTGCTTAATTTGCAGCAGCTAAGGCGAGAAAGTTGCAAACATTAGTGAAAGTTCACTTCACAGAGACAGACACAAAGAAAGAGCAGCAGAGGCAGGGAAACAAACAGACCAGGAGAAAACCAAAGACGCTACTAAAGAGGAGGAGAGACAGCCACAGAGAGAAACTGCAGAGGCATCAATGCAGGTAAAGCAGACAGCGATAGAGATGAAGCAACAAGAAAACCAGCCTCCACCTCCCCTTTATACACCCCCAAACTCCATTTGGACTGAGGAACACCACCATTAAATGCGGAACTTTTACTGCAGTTTGTAGTATGTTTCAAATGATAATGTGTTATTAAGGCTTCATGCTGCACTAAATAAATAAAAAAAAACATCCCTCTCACCCCTGTGGGTAGTGCCTTTCTTGAGCTGCTGGATGAAGCCTGGGAGTTCTGTGCAGTAATTTAGCTGTTCTGCACAGACTTGAGATTTTGTTCCTAGAATCTGTTAGATCCCCCGTGTTGGGAGAGTTGCTCTAAGTTCACAGTGCTCCACATGTTCACTTCTATTTCATTTTTCAGCCCCTGGTGTTTTTCCAGCATATCATATTCTATTCTGTTGTTGCTGTCACTTCCTCAATAAATGCGAACACACAGAAATCCTCAAAGTATGTATCCTGCATCTGTCCTGCAGCACATCAGGCAATTTTCTTCAATATTGAAACAGTATTACAGATGGGTAAACTTGAATACCAAGGGCTCACTGAATGGTTTGAGTATGACGATGTGAATGATATATGCTATGGCCTTCAGTCACCATGATCTCAACCTAACTGAACACCTATAGGCGATTTTGGAGAAAAACAGGTAAACAAAAATAGCTTAAGGCTACTCAGAGATAAAATTCACATTCACATTCTTTACTCAACCGACCAACATCTTACTGAGACACTTTATGTTGTTTTTTTCCATTTAATTTCTCACCCATCTTTAGCAACATAATGTATGTGTAGGAATACTGGAGTAGTATAAGTACCATATTGCATGAGAATAGTAGCAGACTAATAGCATATTGCAACATAGCTTATTACAGCACCATTCCTTACCAATCTTGAAGCCTGGAAGGATAGTATAACTTGATGATTCTGTCAACTCCTCTTAGACATGGAGACATTATCATTTAAACAAGCACACATTAAAACAGCACCAGGCTTGCACCTTTGGCTCCTGATATCAGTGAGAAATAGCAGTTTGAACTCTGATGAGGAGAAACCCTGTAATGTGAAATCAATAAACTGCACAAAGCAGTTGGTCTGTGATGCACTAAGGAAACCACGAGACGAGAGGCAAAAGATGTAACGTCAGAGAATAAAGCTTTCTCTGGTAGTATAAGTTACTTCTGTATAGTACACTTCTTCATCACTGCAGCAAGCTGAGAAGTTAAAGTAATAGAGGTTGTCAAATGCAAGATGTTAAGTTACTTTCTAAGCTGATAGCTTAGTCTCGTACTTTCTCATATTTGTTTGCTCTTAAAAGAGTACTCCACCGATTTAGCATTGCATTCCTTTAACGATAACTATAACATCGACCCAGCAGAATCAGAGATGTCTTTTTTATTCCACGCATTCTTCTTTCTTGTCAAAAGCTGATGCCTACGTAACGCACATTGCAACTCGACAGCAAACGTTTTGGGTTGGGTGTGGTATGCTAGTATCAGCTAATTTAGCCTTGAGCCGCTAGCCACAATCAGAGATGAGGAACAGGCTACAGAGGTCTGGTAAGCTCACTTCTTTCAAACTCCACACCCTCAGATCATTTACAGGACTTCAGCCACAACTGACGCTGACTCAAGTGACATCACTTATGTTATGTCTGTGGTCTCCGTCTCCACATTTTTAAAATCTATTAGATTTGAAAATGCTCTGGTGTGCTCCAGGCATAACAAGTTCACCATAACAAACTTGAAAGGTGTCAATGTTGTGTTTGCCCACAAAAGACCAAAAAAATCTTTAGAGCGATGTTGCCATGTTCCCAGATCTTATTAATTAACTCAGTGATTACAGTGATGGGTAAAACAACGAAAATAAGACCCAAGTTGTGATTAAACTGTAATTATCCTTTAAATGACAAGGATGATTTCAAACCTGGCTCTCTCATTGTATTCACACTTTTGTATTTGCTTCACTGCAGACCTATATCTCCACATCACTGGAAACGGTTCTCCTCCATACCCCTGGAGGAACAACACAAGATCCACACACTCACACCCAAAAACCAATTAAAACACTTGCTTAATAAGGTCCCTGATGAAATGAACGTGAACAATTCTTTAAATTTTTTGTGGGCAAAGAGTTCATCCAGATTTTCATTTCAGCAAATATAGTTTTCCAAAGTTATCTTAATCACAGTAGGTGGGATATTTTTGATTGAGTGTAGTTTCACATTTGAATTTTGCCAACTGCAGCTATAAAATGAAGGCCCTCTATAAAAGTGAGGAAAGCATCAGTCCCAGCAGTGTATTTTTTCACAAGTCTTTACGTCCTTGTTTATAGATAAATGCAGAATAGTTTTTGATGTTGTTCTTCTTACATAAAATGTTAAATAAATAAATCCCATGTCTACAGTATAAGTGCTGATGTGACAGTCCCTTGTCAAAATGTGTCCTTTAGCGCTGGTGGCTGTTTTCTCGCAGTGCTGTCCAATCACTGTTAAATTCATATTGGGAAAAGATGACTATGTGGTCCTCAGTTTGATAAGTGCTGCTTCTGACACTCCATCAGTTTAATTGTGTATTTATTTTACCTCAGGCACTTTCAGAACTTAGACCCCATCCAAACTTCATCATAATAACAGTTTGTGTGCTTGTGTCTTGGTTGTAATTTGTGTATCCCGTGTGTGTGGCATTGCCTGTCTGATTAAGTCAAATGTTCTTTATGTATATATGTGTGTGTAAGCGTGTGTGTGGCTGTGGTCACTATTCCTAATTGTCAAGTCTTTGCTGTCCATTGGGCACATTAGCAGGCTAGCTACGCAAGTGCTATAGTAACAACAAACAGCATCATTTAGCCTGTAATCATCAGAACACACACATGCACACACAAGCCTGAGGTAAATAGATCTATTCCACTGCACACACAAAGGCACACAGTCACACACACATTGGTGTGGGTCTCTAGTCACTCGACACAAACAAACACTCAGAACACTTTGCCTAAAACCATTAGTGCAGACTCAAGAATTGCACAGACACACACAAACAAACAGCAAAACAATCTCTTCTCTTTGGTCTAAATAGGAGATGTTCACATACATAGATTCAGGGAAAAGGACTGAACAACATATTTTTCTTAAATGACTATTAAGTGGTTATTTTGTGTTTGGGTTATATAAATGGATCTTAAGCAGGATTCCTGATGAAGTCATTGGATGGACTCATTAGTCAGCGGGTTCTGAATGATCTGGTGGGGTGGAGGTGAATAGGGGGAAAGCCCTCTGTCTGCTAACTGAGGTGGAAGCAGAAGAGGCTAGACTCCTGCGCTATTATATTTTTTGATCAATTGCCAGATTATATTTGGGGCAAGACTATTTATACACTTAAATATTGTTTTTATGAATGAGAACTTTATAAAACTCAAAACATGGCAAATTATATTTTTGAGGAATATGGCAATGATGCCATTTCATTGGTCTTTTGACTGATCCATTATCTTTAAGCTAAGTTTGTATAATTACATTATAGGCTTGATCATGGCATTCATATGCATTTGAGCTGCTTTGAGAGATACACATGGTCTTATCAAACAGAAACACTTTAAATGTGTTTTAATAGGCTTGGAATAGAGTTGAGATTTTGCTAGGCATCATTAGTACATTTTTTACATAATTCAAATGCATAATGTCCTAAATCAGGGAGTGAAAAAAATGCTAAAAAGATGCTTTTTCTGGATTATTTCTATTTGTAAAGTTCAGTTTTATTGTTAATAGCATTGCATCATTAATGGCCATTAGTTATCATTACTTAACATTCACTGGAATTACTTTAAATAGACAATACACCTCGTGCACTATGCCTGGCCCATAAAGAAATTGTTTTCCCAGTTTGGTGTTGAAGAAATGTACTGGCATGCACAGAGCCCTCACCTCAACCCCATCCAACACCTTTGGGATGAACTGGGAGCAAATCTCTGCAGCATAAAGGCTTCCCAGAAGAGTGGAGGCTGTTATAGTTGCAGATTAATGCCCATAGTTTTGAAATGATATGTTCAACAATCACATATGGATGTAAAATTCAGGTGTCCACATATTTTGTTTGGGTGACCACATACTTTTGGCTACGTACTGTAATTCAGTGATCAAAAACCTCATCGGGCTTCTAAGGAGAAGAGTCCAGCTAGAGGAGTGGAATCAGAGTTCAGTCATATAACAATTCACTGTTGCATTCTGGAAAAAAACGTGCACCGTTTCTGCTGAATTCATCCAAAACAGATATGAAATCCAACACTGAAATCATATTTTTCAATTTATTGTTTCCATCCATAATGTTAAGCTGATTGGATGTTTTTCCTCATGACGTTCATAATGACTTGTAATTGGGCTTCGTCACGGCACAATAGTGTTACGTGTGCAGCATTTTTAAATGCAGTTGCTAATTGCTCTTATGATACCGGTCGAGGCAGATGGCCGCCCACCCAGAGCCTGGTTCTGCTTGAGGTTTTTCCTTGCCACTGTTGCTAGTGTTTGCTCATGGTGGGAATTGTTGGGTCTCTATAAATATAAAGAGTACGGTCTAGACCTGCTCTCCTGGAAGAGTTTTGGAAACTTCTCAAATGGCCAGTCTATATGAGCAGCATAAACAAGACATTTCTTTCTTCAATCCTGGATCCCAAATATACCTCCACCCAGTTGGTCCTGATTTTGATATACAGGTAGAACCTAGAGAGGAGACAGCCCTTGAGAAAAGTGGAATGAGTTTTTAAAACTTGTAAGACACCATGATGTTGCAAAACAGCTTAGGCCCAACAGAGACGGTTTTTCATCAATGCACCTTCCATTGCACCTCTCAGCTGTCAATCACTCCACAATCTCTGGTTTAAGAAGCCAGCCATTTCTCTATTAGGCTACTTGGGCTGCAGCTGTCATTCAACAGCAGGTTCAGTAATGATCAAAGAAATAGTACTTCTTTATGTGTATTTGTCCATTTAAAGACCACTCTTTTGTCTGTTTTGTTGCTTCAATGAGCTGTTTTAAATCTTTCTGTCTCTGTATGCTTATTATTTTTTACTTTTTATCAATTTATTTTATTGCACAGTACATTAAACCTGCCCCCTAAAATGTGTATTTAACATTTCTAGACTACTAGAAGACATCAAAAACATGTATATATATTTGCTTCAATTATTCTAACAGAGGTAACATTTAAAGGTTGTGCATACACACTCCTATCTCTAATAGGATTCCCACTTCATGGATGTTGTGGGTATCCCCAATTTCTGAAACACTCGAGTAGACACATACTAAACTATTTTCCAGCGTTTTTAAATGTCACTTCTTCACAACAGCTTCTGAAAAATTTTGATTTTTAAATATTGAAAACCTAAAGTGAGCTGGGATTGGCTCCAGCCCCCCCGCGACCCTCTAAGAGGATAAGCGGTATAGAAAATGTATGGATGGATGGAAAACCTAAAGTGGCCTAGTAAACTAAACTCCCCAACAAATGTGCAGCACTTTGAAACTGATGGATGTAACTTTTTTATAATGAAAGTAAATTCTCAAATAGTGTTATTTAAGAAAACAGTTAATATTTGGCCCCATTTACACTTGTCATTTCAAGTGTCCGGTATCTGGATAAAATTCAGATGAGATTTGAGACATTTTCACACTCAGCCACATATATGCATCTCTGCTGGTCAGATCACAGATCTGATCTGCAATCTGTCTTTGTTTTCACAGGCTACATGTAAGTCAGGGTCGGCCCTCCTCCAGTCCAGAAGGAGGTGGTAATGCATCTGAAGCTGTTTGGTAACTGCCAAAAATACCAGAAAAAGAATAACTTCTGCACTTTAACAGTTTAGCTACAACAATAAGTTAAGCTTGTGTTAACAGCTACAAAGACATGAATGAATCGTATTAATGAACTACAAGCGAGACAAAAGCTATATCCTCTTCACGGCTCTAACTCATGCCGCTCCCTCCCCCATACAGATCATTGAGTGGTTGAACTGATCAGGGATCAGATAAACGCTACAGCAGCTCAGTGAGCCTTGAATTTGATCTTATGTATGTGTAGAAACGCTGGAGACGTTATTCTGTGCTTTGCTTTAATGTGACAGAGAACAACAGCTAACTTCCGTGTAATTTTAGCTGCTGTTATGACAAGGACTGAGGAGACAGACCATCTATGCATCAAGAAAATCAGACAGTGAGTGGATATTTCCACTGCTTACTGACATAGTTACACTATGGGAGGAGTAAAGATTACATATGTGTCTTGTAGAGACAGATGCATTTACATCTTTTCAACATCTGGCTACAATGCTTCTTGGATGCACTTACACTTAACTTTTAAGAGATCAGGTAGTCACTTCATGCGACTGGATCAGATAAGTAAGTGTAAATGGGGTGACACAGCTGTGAAAGAACAGGAATCATTTCAGGAACATAATGTTTACTGTAATTGCCACCATCCTTACACTACATTTACATTTTAATACCTCTGAAGCTATTTTTAACATCAAGCTATGAAGTGCAGCTGTGGCATGTTTACGGCACCAGTCATTAATTTACAATGTCCTCTTAAAAGGCAGACAAGCAGCAACATCACTGTCACAATAAATAACGACAGCAGTAAGAAAGAAATCTCCGGAGGGCTCTCGGCGTACTTTGGAGGCACAGAGTTAAGTCAATTTAAATTTCTGGCAAGACAAAGGGTGGAACTTAAGTTGTCAGGGGTTGATGTAAAGTCACGGCTAGCTTCTGAGGAGTGGGAGGAGAACAGTTGCACTCAATGGCATCAGCTCAAAATGATCTATAATTTCATGGAAGTGTCTGCTAAAAGACAAACCCTCTAAACTTGCACAATGAGAAGTACATTGTAGGTGTAATCAGCACAGGATAGCCTGCCCACATGGATGCATTAAATAGTCAGTCATCATTTTTAATAGTGTCACCTTTAAACTTTTCTTTAAAGTATCATCTAAACCTCCTCCTTCTCAGAACTGATGAGGTGATGATTTCTCTGTGTGAACAAGTCTTCTCCTCTTCACTGAGACTGCCAGCTAATTAATCAAACTGCTGCCCTGATTGGAAAATTGTTCTCACCTAATGGGATCTCCCATTCACGCAGAGAGACAGCCACATGGGGGGTGAACTATAAAGACAGACATAGAAGAGAAGAAGAGATAAAAAGGAAGATAACACATGAACTAAAAGAGAAAAAGCTACAATATAAGACAAGTAAAAACACAAGAAAAAGATGACAAAGGAATAATGGAAAAGAAAGAACATGCAGGACAGGAAGCTAGACTGTCTTAGAAAGTGGATAATTAGACAATATTAGATTTAATCAGAACTCAACAATGCTCATAAACAGCAGGGTTGCTTTTATGTTGGAGTTTTGTAAATCAAAGATTTGACTGCACTGATTAACTTGATTGTTTTCAACTTTTTTTTGAAATTCCAATTAAAAATACTACTCATTTCTCAAGGTTTGTGGCTACAACGCAATTCTTACTCCTTAAAGTTTCCCACTGGTTATCTACTTGTTTGACTGTGCGGACAAAGGGCGAACAACACTCTTTAACCACCTTCTTGAAAAGGTCGGCGTTGCGATGTTTGTGCATATCCAAAAACCTGCTGATATCCAAGTCTTTCATAATGTTTAAAAGTAGGTGTGTTTCTCCTTCCCACCAGAAATGTGGGCTTTTCTTTTGTGTATCATCTCTACCCCAGCCTTGCAAACTGTTGGCTAGTTGGTTTGTTTACAACACACAGAGCTGACCGTAAACAGGCAAGAGGCTGTGTGTCTCAAAATGCAGTAAAATATTCTGAATACACTGAATACATGTGCAAAGAATGCTCATAAAATCCGAATAATATCGGCATACCACATGTCATAATCGGAAAAAGCTACATTCGGAATAAGGCCTAATTCGGAATATCCAAACAGAATATGCTGTTTACATGACCTGTATAAAATTTTGAATATTGCCATATTCTGAATAATAGTGGAACATTAAAAGTAGTCAGTCAGTGAAAGAAAGCATTAGTATCATGCAAAATTTCAACACAATTTATGTAAATAAATGAATTTTTGATTTAAAAAAATTACCTGAGTGATATTTTCTGAGTGCTTCACTTTTTCTCTCAGTATTCACTGCATTCATCAGTGTCACCAGGATTGTACTTTTGATTTTGCATGTGTTAATCCTGTTACTACATTTGATTTGAAAAGACAGTTGTGGTGCTGCATTCATGTGCTGGTTGAATCTCTAACATGAGAGGCTGCTGCACAGCAACGTTTTCGATGCAAGAAACAAAAATGCAACAGAGGACATCCATGTTTGCTTAGTGTTTGAATTTTTACAAACATAGCAGTAGTAGTCTTAAACCATCCATCCATCCATTTTCTTCCGCTTATCCGGGGATACCACCACAGTCCGGTACAACACCCGCATTACTACTGATGCTGCACCAATCCGCCTGTCCATCTCATGCTCCATTTTACCATCACTTGTGAACAAGACCCAAAGATACTTGAACTCCTTCGTCTGGGGCCGTGACTCACCTCCAACCCAAAGGGGGCAATCTGCCGTTTTCCGGAAAAGAACCATGGCCTTAGACTTGGAGGTGCTGACTCTCATGCCAGCCGCTTCACACTCGGCTGCAAACCGCCCCAGTGCATGCGGAAGGTCATAGCCTGGTGAAGCCAACAGAACCACATCATCTGCAAAGAGCAGAGATGCAATTCTGAGGCCACCAAACCGGACATTCTCGTCCCCCTGGCTGCGCCTTGAGATCCTGTCCATGAATATCACAAACAGAATCAGTGACAAGGGACAGCCCTGGCGGAGTCCAACACCCACTGAGGACGTGTTTGACTTTGTGTCGAGAATGTGGACACAGCTCCTACTTTGGTTATATAGGGACCGGATGGCTTGTAGCAGCGACGCCGGTACCCCATACTCCTGCAGTACCCCCCAGGGGACACGGTCGAAAGCCTTCTCCAAGTCGACAAAACACATGTAGACTGGATGGGCAAACTCCCATGAACCCCCTAGCAGCCCTGCAAGGGTAAAGAGAACCGAGGTTCAGCAATCAGTTGGAGTCTCCTTTCCAGCACCCTGGAATAAACTTTCCCGGGGAGTCTGAGCAGTGTGATACCCCAGTAATTGGAGCACACCCTCCAGTCCCCCTTTTTGAAGATGGGAACCACCACCCCAGTCTGTAACTGCACAGGCACTATCCCCGACCTCCACGTGACACTGAAGAGGCGTGTCAACCAAGACAGCCCAACAATGTCCAGAGCCTTCAGCATCTCAGGATGAAACTCATCCACACCTGGCGCCTTACCACCGAGGAGCTTTTTGACTACATCGGAGACTTCTGGCAGGGATATGGGTGAGTCTTCCCAGAGTCTTCAAACTCTGCCTCCCCCACAGAGGACGTGTTGGTCGGGTTCAGGAGTTCCTCAAAGTGCTCTTTCCACCCCTCGACAACATCCCCGGTCCGGGTCAGCAGCTCTCCTCCCCTGCTGAGCACAGCCTGGGCCCAAGCCCTGCTTTCCCTTCCTGAGTCGTCTAACGGTTTGCCAGAACTTCCTTGAGGCCAACCAAAAGTCCTTCTCCATAGCCTCCCCAAACTCCTCCCACACCCGGGTTTTTGCTTCGGCGACCACCGAGGCCACAGGCCTTCTGGCCTCCCAGTACCTGTCTGCTGCTTCAGGAGACCTCTGGGCTAGCCAAGCCTGAAAAGCCTTCTTCAGCTTGACGGCTTCCTTCACCACTGGTGTCCACCAGCAGGTTCTAAGGTTGCCACCTCGACAGGCACAGATGACCTTCTGACCACAGCTCCTACCAGCCGCCTCAGCAATGGAGGCTTTGAACATGGCCCATTCTGATTCCATGTCCCCAACCTCCCCCGGGATGCGCAAGAAATTCTTGCGACAGGGGCCTCTGCCAGACATTCCCAGTTCACCCTCACTACACGTTTGGGTTTGCCAGGTATGTCCAGCAGCCGTCCCTGCCATCTTATCCAACTCACCACCAGGTGGTGATCAGTTGACAGCTCTGCCCCTCTCTTCACCCGAGTGTCCAAGACATACAGCCGCAGATCTGACGATATGACCACAAAGTCAATCATCGACCTGCGGCCTAAGGTGTTCTGGTACCAAGTATACTTATGGCCAGTCCATGGCTAGCACAGAAGTCCAACAACAAAGCACCACCGGGTTTAGATCGGGGAGGCCATTCCTCCCAATCACCCCTCGCCAGGTTTCACCATCATTGCCCACATGGGCGTTGAAGTCCCCCAGCAAGACTATGGAGTCTCCAGGTGGTATCCCTTCCAGGACGCCACCTAGCAACTCCAAGAAGGCCGGGTACTCCGAACTGCTGTTTGGTGCATAAGCGCAAACAACAGTTAGAGCCTTCCTCTCAGCAACTTTCATTCCCCGGGGAAAACTCCAACAGAGCGGCGCTCTTGCTGGGGGCTCGTTAGTACCCACACCCGCCCAGCGCCACTCATCCTGGGCAACTCTGGAAAAGAAGAGAGTCCAGCCCCTCTCCAGGAGTTTGGTTCCGTATCCAGAGCTATAGAGGTGAGCCCAACTATATCTAGCTGGTACCACTCCACCTCCCACACCAGCTCCGGCTCTTTCCCTGCCAGAGAGGTGATGTTCCACGTCCCTAAAGCCAGTCTGTGATGCCAAGGGTTGGCACGCCCAGGTTCCCCGCCTTCGCCCGGCTTGCATCACACCCAATCCCGATGCCGATAAATATTAGGCTACAGCAGCGTGTTACCTATTTTAGCATACCATTAGCTTAAAAAAACATGTCAAAACCTTAATATAATGTAGTTACCTGAGCCCTAACATGCACAAATGTAAGCAAAAAACTGGGGTCATTGTATCCCCATCTGAGACCTCAGCTCTCTGTGACATGGTCACAAAGTCTTCTCAGCACAAACCTTATGGGGGACATACAAACGTTGTTTTTTTTACCTGTGCTTTCTTACTGGAAGAGAACATTTCTCAAAACAAAGCTCTACAAAATTAGTATGCACTCACAGACCACTATTAGGAACACCTGTACATAAGATTGTTAATGCTCATATCAGATCAGGGACGTTCAGGCCACCCTTGTATACCTTGAATTACTTTCTTGCTGAGGTCACTGTGAAAAGGCTGTACATTTCTGGGCTGTGATCAGCATAGAGTTGTTCCAAAGGTTCCTTGTAGAGGGTTTTGTCATCTTCATCCATGAACCTGAAGTACAGGTCTTTGTAGGCATGAAGCAGTGTCTGAGTGCTGATGCCAACATCATAAGCTGACTGCCAACGATGCTGGACAAACCTCTTGGGAGTTGATCCAAGAAGCCTGCTGACAAAAACAGAAATAATGTATATTTGTCTCGGATAAAAAATGGAATGAGTTATTGATGATTGAATTTAAATTGTAAAATGTGGAGTTTACATTTGAACAAAAACAAATCTGACATGATTTACCTTGATTTCTGACTTAATATCACAAAAACCTGGAATTTCTCAAGAGGTTAAAATACTTTATATTCATTGTATATCAGCCATATAATGCAAAGACAATTAAACACAAAATACAATACTGTAATGAAGGGGGGAAGATTTACAGATTACATTTGAATCTTTTTTTTTTGCTTTCAGGTAATGGCTTTTGCTTCTCTGACAGAATGGTGCTTTCCATCCTGGTTAGCTACTTCAACCCAGAGAGGAAGACCATTGATATGGAGCACATTGGGTCTTTCAGAGTCTTGAAAGTCACCACAGGCATTCTGGAAAAGGCTGTGGATAAGTTCTTCAAAGATAACAACATCCCATGGTCCAACCTTGTGATCATGGGTTCCATAACATATGATACTTAATCAGAGAGGTAATGAATAAGAGGACCACCAAAACATTAAACTTGTTTTAAGATGTATTTAATAAAATAAATATAATACGCCCACTGGTGATCAGCATGTAGGTCACAGAAGAGCTGTTCTAGATGGTTGTTGAAAGGAGCTGAAAACCATCAATCAATATCCAGAAGTTTTGGGCAATAGGTCTGTCATACCCTTGTTTCCAGACCCATCTTGCTGCCTCGCATGACACCACAGGAATCCATCATCATTTTACCAGAAAAAGTGTTTGTCCCTAGGCCTTTAAACCAATTTCAAGCAGACCTTTGTGACATGCAAGCCTTGGCAGAACATAATGGGTTTATTATTTATTAACGGTCATAGACGTATTTTCAAAAAAGGCTTACGCACACAGTCCGACGCCAGAAAAGCTACAATTGGAAAAGAATTTAACTACCGTTTTGAGGCTTTGAAGAAACGGTATTGTACATTTTGCCACAGCCAGTGATCTAAAGTCTTCTGTGATTGAAAGATTTAGTCGCACACTAAAAACTAGAATGTGGAGATGTTTTATGGCTAGAAACACTCGATACCTCGACATCTTATAAGACATGGTGAAAAGCTACAACCACAGCCATCACGAAAGTATAAAAATGACGCCTATGCAGGTGACGTCAGAGAATGCCTTTCAAGCGTTTCAAAACTTGTATGGTACTTTTTCCCTTCCACCACAAGGATAAATTAAAGATGAATTTCAAGAAGGGAGATCCTGTCAGAATATCCAAGTTGAAGTGTGTTTGATAAAATTTTTTTTTACAGTTTTACGGACAAAGTGTTTACAATATCCGATTGCATTCCACGTCCCCCCACCCCACCCCTGTATACAGACTCAAAGATTACGACGAGAACCTATCGAGGGATCATTTTATGAAGCAGAGCTGCAAAAAGTAAAATTGGCTAAAGACAAGTTTTATCAAGTGGAGAAAATTTTGAGACGATGTACTGTTGGGAGTGAAAAACAAGTTTAAATACGCTGGAAAAACTGGCCCACGAAATTCAACAGCTGGGTCAAAGCCTCAACTGAAAAATGTATAAAACCTACTTTCTTTTCTTGTTTGATTACATCATGGATCAAGTGTCCAGTGAGGGGTTTTATGACTCTACTCTAAACACCAGCCTTGATGTATTTAAAAACAATACAAGTTCTAGTTTTAGGGTGGATTTAGCGCAGCATATTGATTTAGAGGGCCCGTGGCAGGTAGCCTTGACAGATTTCATACCCTCACACCTGGTTTAACATTCTTCAAGACGAGGCCTACTTTAAAATGGAGAAAACCTAACCCGAGAGTCCGAGGTCCACCACCAAAGGTTTAGAGGAGGTTATTACACAGACCTGTCTCAGACTGAGAAACAGATGGAAGCCTCTTAAAAAAAAAAAATAAAAAAAAAAGATATTCAATTATATAGTTTGATTCAAAAAAGATTTGAATGTCAATTCAGAGAGAGAGAGAGAGAGAGAGAGAGAGAGAGAGCAACTACGGGAAGAAGTTGAATTAACAACAAGCATTGATGGGTGGATGTCAAGCAGGCGGTCAATACCATCTACGCTTTTTTCCACCCATGGCTTACATGCTGGGTTTTAAACTGGGAGAATGGCTTATTTGATGTGAGGCTGGCTCCCTATCCGGCGGATATAAAGTCAGGGTTCTATCAACTTTACTGCTATAGTGACGTGGTCCATCATGAGATGGTGGGTGATGCTTACGCTCCTCTGCCCGGTTTTTACAGGGCGCCAGTCATGTGCGGCCGAGGTATAGGCTCTATACTTTCAAATTAGTTTTGTATCCCTCTGGTGAAGAGAGGTTTGCCATCGCTAAACCTCATCTAAAATTGGCCGTCTCCAACATCGGCAGGAGATCATGTTATGATGGGAAGTAAAAGACAGGGAAACTCTAAAAAAGGAGAAAATCAGTCGGAAGAAACCAATCTAATGGGAGGAGGTCTGTCCAGAGTGGCGACATTTTAAAGATATTTAGAAAGAAACCATGGCTCCGATTCATCATATCCGCCGAGTGTACTATGGGGGAGCTGGATTTATTTTCAGCCCCCATGATGCAACTTTCTATCGAAGATGAGGTCTACGTCGAAGTTGTACCTTTATCCGCCATTACCGATAGAGGCCCCATTGAGTTCTTTATCCCCAGAGACGGTGAAAAGTATTTGGATCTAAACGACACCTTGTTGCAGCTCCACCTGAAAATTACCAACGTGGACGGTACCGACCTGCAGGACGGTGGCGCTCATCAACTATCCTCTGAACAACATTTTTAGACAATGCGACGTTACTCTGGGAGATGGGTTGATTTAAACTATGATCGAAACTCTGCTCAATTTTTCAACAGACACGTTAAACGGTTAATTCAGCGCGGGGCTATTTTACAAAGACACGGCCGGGGCTATGGACTCTATAGTGATCAATAATGGGCCTAATAGGTCTAAATCAGAGAAGTCAGTTTACCGTGGGTTCTAGAGGGTCACCTGCTGGGTCCTCTCCACAGGGACATTTTTCTGCGAGAGGCTTCTTTTGAACTCTGTAGACTTGAGAATTAAACTGACCTGCGCCAGCGATGCCTCACGTCTGCTTTAATGAAGGGCAATGCCGTATACCCGCTATTGCGCATTAATGTAAAAATCTACTACATCCCTCAGAATTCTAGAATGCAACCAGGAGAACCTTTTTCTGGGTACCATGGCAAAGTATGTGGTGGTAGGGATGGTTAACCATGAAGCTTTCACAGGGAAAAGAGACCCGTCGCCCTTCAATTTTGCCCATAACGACGTGGAATATCTGGCCCTGTCAGGACAGCAGACAAGTTCCAGCCAAGGCTTTCGAACCCTAATTTAACCATGGGATTTCTGTCAGTTTTACAACATGTTTATCACCACGAGGAGACATCTTAAAGATTTATGTCTGAGCATCAACCGCGAGGAATTTCAGAATGGATACTCTGTTTTTAACCTCAACCTGGGCGAAGACAGAAGCCCCCCCCGTGTCCAATAGGAATTTAAGACTGGAAATGAGATTGAGTTCCCTTACCGCATACCGCCACTCTTATCGCTGACACCGAGCAGAACCAGGCTCTGGGTGGGCGGTCATCTGCCTCGACCGGTTGGGTTTGAGGGGGGGCAGGAGGAAAGCACATACAGCAGCACAATACAGTTCCACATAGAGATGTAAATTAATGTTGTGGTAATGGTATTGATGTTAATATTAACAGAAATAATACTAAGAGCAATATTATAATAGTAATACTAATAAGCAATAACTAATAGCAGCAGCGGGTGCAGAGCAGGAGCACGGGGGCAGCAGGTGGCCTGCAACTATAGATCCAGACTCTATAGCTCCGGAGGCAGAAATACCTGCAGAAAGCAACAGAGAGAAAGAGGAGAGAAAGCACACAACTATGGGAAGAAGTTGAGTTAGTAACAAGCATTGATGGGATATGAGGGTGTACAGATGAAGAGGAGGAAAGGGGAGCTCAGTGCATCATAGGAAGTCTCCCGGCAGTCTAGGCCTATATTAGCATAACTAAGGGGTAGCTCAGGGGTCACCTGAGTCAGTCCTACTATAAGCTTTATCAAAGAGGAAAGTCTTAAGCCTACTCTTAAATGTGAGGAGATTGTCCGCCTCCCGTACACAAACTGGGATCTGGTTCCACAGGAGAGGAGCTTGATAGCTGAAGGCTCTGGCTCCCCATTCTACTTTTAGAGACTCTAGGAACCACAAGGAACCCTGCATTCTGGGAGCGCAGTGCTCTAGTGGGGTAATAGGGTACTATGAGCTCTTTGAGATATGATGGTGCCTGACCATTTAGGGCTTTGAAGGTGAGGAGAAGGATTTTAAATTTTATTCTGGATTTTACAGGGAGCCAGTGTAGAGAAGCTAATATTGGAGAAATATGATCTCTTTTTCTGGTTCTTGTCAGTAAACGTGCCGCAGCATTCTGAATCAGCTGGAGAGTCTTAAGGGACTTATTGGGGCAGCCTGATAAGAGTTGCAATAATCCAGCCTAGATGTAACAAATGCCTGGACTAGTTTTTCTGCATCTTTTTGAGATAGGATGTGCCTGATTTTTGCAATGTTACGCAAGTGAAAAAAGGCAATCCTTGAAGTTTTTTATGTGGGAGTTAAAGGACATCCTGATCAAAGATAACTCCAAGATTCCTTACGGTGTCGCTGGAGGCCAGGGCAATCCCATCTAGAGAAACCATCTTTAGATAATGTGTTTTGAAGGTGTTCGGGGCCAAGTACAATAACTTCGGCTTTGTCTGAAGTTCAGAAAATTGCAGGTCATCCAGGTTTTTGTCCTTAAGGCATGCTTGAAGTTTAGCCAATTGTTTTATCTGGTTGATATTGATAGATAAATATAATTGGGTATCATCTGCATAACAATGAAAATTTATGGAGTGCTTCCTAATATTGCCTAAAGGAAGCATATGACCAGTGCCGTCTGTGCTATGATGCACTAAATCCTGACTGAAAATCCTCAAACAGCTTGTTGTTGTGTAGAAAGTCACACAACTGATTGGCGACTGCTTTCTCAAGGACCTTAGAGAGAAAAGGAGGGTTAGATATAAGTCTATAATTTGACAAAATCCCTGGATCAAGAGTGGGCTTTTTAAGAAGAGGTTTAATTACAGCTATTTTAAAAAAGGACTGTGGCACATAGCCTTTTAATAAGGACAGATTGATCATATCTAGAAAAGAAATGCTAACTAAGGGTAAAATTTCTTTAAGCAGCCTAGTTGGGACACGTTGATGGCTTAGATGAGGAAATCATGGAAGTTAGTTGATTACGGTTGATGGGAGAAAAGCAGTCTAAATGTACAGGTTTTACAGTTGTTTCTAAGGTTCCTGTGTTTGAAGATAAGTCAGTACCAACTGAGGGCAGGAGGTGCTGAATTTTGTCTCTAATAGTTAGAATTTTATCATTAAAGAAGCTCATAAAGTCATTACTACTGAGGTCTATAGGAATACATGGCTTAGAGCTGTGACTGGCTACAGTGCTGAACAGAAACCTGGGGTTGTTATTTTCCTCCATTAATGATGAGTAGCTCTGGCATTATGGAGGGCCTTCCTTTAAATTTTAAGACCATCTTGCCAGGCTAAATGTGATTCTTTTAGATTGGTGGAACGCCATTTCCTTTTTTCCCGCAATGTTGCTTAAAACGGAGGTTAGCTCCATGGTATAACCCGCAAATTAATCTTTTTTTAGAGGGGCGAGAGTCGAGTGTTATTTGTAGTGAACCTGCAGCACTATCAACAAGATGATCAATTTGGGAGGGAATAAAGTTAGCATAGGAGTCATCTGTTACATTGAGACATGGAACTGAATTAAATGCCGATGGAATCACTTCCTTAAATTTAGCTACAGAACTATCAGACATCTAGTGTAGGAATGTTTGCCTAATGGTGTGTAGTCCAGTAATAGGAATTCAAAATTAAATGATTGTCTGATAAAAAGGATTCTGTGGAAAGACTTAGATGTTCAATTTCTATGCCATAGACAAGAACAAGGTCGAGGGTGTGGTTAAAACAGTGAGTGGTTTTAAGTACACTCTGACAGAAGCCAATCGAGTCTAATGAGATATGAGAATTCAGAATACGGTTCAGGAGCTCGGTACACAAAAAACAAACATGAAAAAGGCGTGCACAGTCTAGGATCAAAATCTCTCTTCCATAGCAGCAAGGTGTGACATTCCTTCAATATATTCTAATAGCCAAAAGGCAGAGTTTCTGTCAACAGACGTCTTGGCAAACCACTCTAAATTTTCAGAAATTATGTTTCTCAACAGAAACCCTCTTTTATCATGAGTGATGTAGTGTTGAGGGGTCTCAATCCCCCCCCCCCCCCAAACTCGTCCATCAACTGACCCAAGTAGTTACCCATTTCCAGGGCAGTCTCTCCATCTTTCAAGCTGTGTCGGTATACAAAACATTCTCTTGCACCCGTTACAGATAATTGTACAGCTTTAAACAAGCGTAGTGGTGGTGAATGCGGCTATGAATACGTCATTCACCTTGTTGGGCACGACGCAGCGTTCGTTCCATTGAACCGCAAAACTTTGCCCAGAAGCTGTTGAGACGTTTGGACATTTGTGTCTTTGCAGGGTTCGCCTCAATTTTGTTGGCATCTAACTGAACGCCTTGATTGACCCTATAGTCTCTGAAGTACTTTCCCCCCCGCTTTCCTGAGCCGTCGCCTCGGGCGGGTACCCCGAAGCTTCCCGCTTACCTTTCAGAAAGGTGTGCATGTACAACAAAAACGGAATCGTTCTGTCTGTCAAAGTGCCACACCTGTGATCTTTGCGACTCTACACCCCCATCTCTAGAGCCTTGTTAAATTGGGAAGTGACCCAAACCCGTCAACGCTCTGGCCTTGTCGTGGGTGCAAGGACCCTGCTGATGTTTGATGTTGGCGCAAGTGCGGCAGAAGGTAAACACCAATTTACCTTGAGATGTTTTGTAGGGTAAAACGGGGAAAGAGCATGCAGGGCGGGTACACGACCGCTCCGATTAGACCAACTGCAGCTTTCCTTACCCCCTAGGTCACCCTACAATTTACAAACTCATACAGGGAAGTAACGTCTATGTAGTGTGCGCATTCATTTTCAGCAGCCATGTACCTCAACCTGACGGTTCTCATCCTACCTCTGAAAAGAGCGCGGTGGGGAGAGGTTTGGGAGGGTCGAAACCCTT
Source organism: Macquaria australasica (assembly GCA_005408345.1). Classification (NCBI taxonomy): domain Eukaryota; kingdom Metazoa; phylum Chordata; class Actinopteri; order Centrarchiformes; family Percichthyidae; genus Macquaria; species Macquaria australasica. Next base: position 68,425 of record SEMN01000965.1, on the reverse strand, counting down.
CATCTCTGCCCATTCGTGCTCCTATGATGACTATTCAGATACTGTAAATGGTCCTTAGTGTGTAATTAATTTCCTCACTGGCCGTGTGCAGCTCCTCAAAGGGAGCGTCCAAAGGACAGGTTTCGTGAAGCTGAAAACAAGATGGACAGCCGTGATAAAAGCATCCCAAAAACTCCCAAGCCTTCTTTACACCCTTGATCGCGGCATAGCCGTCTACATGGCAACTACTGATTTGTTTCTCCCATGTTGGATAAAGATGTTTTTGCTGTGCACTACCCACTCGAACCACTGGATGGCTGCATTGGAGAAAGTTTTGCATTGGCGCCTTTAGTCATCGGGCGAAGGTATCGGTGATGCAGCTAAAAAAAGGGTCCACGCCTGTTTCTCGAAGAAACTAGTTTTTGAATTTGGTACAGCCGTTAAGAGAACGTCGATGTCATTTTTACAATAACGTTTGGCTTCCTTCTCAAAGTCAAAGGTTCCCTGGCTAGCTTCTCTATACCAACGATAAAACTCTTCTTGCTCACGGGGACCCATGCACTCTACACCGTAATCTTGCGTTGAGGGGGGTAGGGCCCTGTGTAGTTTAAATGCTCCTCTGAGTGGAATCCATGAGCAAAATACCCCTTGGTTTGATTACTGAAGCTTAACACATGCATGGTGCCAAGATGCAGGGTGAGGAAAGACAGGGAGTCTGCATTTTCTCGTAATCAGGGTCTTGGAAGCAGATGATTTTACATCCGTGCATGATGAGGGATTTAAACCTGACTTGATGCCATTGAGGATCAAGTAGCTGTCAAATCTTTTACCATTGTGCACCATCAATATAGGCCCGATACTGAGGCCTCCTGAAATGCAATCTAAACTGTAAGCATCCCACTCTGAACCCTGTAATGTTTGTACACACCAGGTAAGGGTAGTGCACGCAGTCCTTTCCTATAAAAGGTTTCAAAGTCATAGAAAGTCAATTTCTCAGTGTGCTCTGTGCTTGCAGGGAGAGGTTGAACGTAGCACCGATGATCGCTAGCGGTTATGTCCGGAGGCAATTTCTCCCTGCAGATTCTACAGTTTGGTGTCGTAGCTCGTTCAAACCGGAAACTCTGCCTCGTTGTGTGGCCTGACTAACAGTGAGTTTAGGATCGACGAGAAGAGCTAAGCTGATGGCCGCATCATCCTCATCGTCAGTGACGGAAAAATGTGATTTCGCACATTTGCCAATCAACTCTAGCTGTATCACATCGTCTGACCTCTGACATTGCTCTGTCGGCCAGATCCTGAAGGCTGTCCATGACGTTTGAGTGAAATAAAGCGTAATTAGGTACACTTCGAGGAGGAAAATTTAACCGTCTTATTTCAAGATTATTAAAGCGGGTCCGTGATACCATTCTGGACGGATCTACCCGCTCATTGTCACTCACTGCTGAGGGACCTGCAGTCGGTTAAGTTTCCTGACGGGATTCCCTTCATGTTGCTGCGGGGGAACTGGCTCGTCTAAATTTGGGGGAAGGGGTTGATGAAACGCCGGCGGAGGAAGGTTGAGAACCATTTTGCTTTTAGAGGGTAGGAGGTGAGGTTTGTTCATAGTGCTGGAGAGCATCTTCTATAGGTCGAAAATAGTCAACGTTATGTCTCGAATGATTTCTGTACAAGGATCAGCATCTACTACGTCTGATACCGACCAATTCTACTGGGAACTGTGGTGGAATTTGGTCGGAATTGTTCTACAAGATTGTAAGAAACCCTAAATCCATTTCTTCATCCATGTTAAAAATGTCACCTTTACAACAACAAAACTTTATAGTATGTTCTCATATGGCTAAAAACAGGAAGAGGGTTTGTCCTACATTGATGATTTCTGATGAGCCAGCTGATGCGCATCATAGGAGAGGGTTCTTTCACTTCTGTTGAAGACGAGCTTGTACCCCAAGATGCAATGCCCGGTCTCTTCTGCCCGGGATGGACCTCCCGTCTGGATGTTGCCGTTGGACGCACCCGGGCCTGATCCAAACCCGCTCAGGTGGAGGAGGACGGCTTCCCCCCCCCCTTTCAACTTGCCCCGAGATGGCTCCCTCGCCAGGCCTTCCATCTGGATGTTGCCACTGGATGTGTCCGCGGACGGAGGTGGAGACAGCTTTTTTCTCTTCAACTTGCTCAGCGATGGTCGTGCCTCGACAGTTGCTGGATGTTTTACCACTCTGACATTCTCCTCTTGGACGGCTCCTGGATCACTGAAAATCGGGAGGGCTTCCAGGCCGGAACCGGCGTTCCGTGGCTTCTAAGAAATCTGTAAGTAAGCAGTTTCAAAATATTAAATGCTGTGGATGTTGCAGTTAAGAGTACAACGTTGCAGGAAAATGAAACAGATTTAATATATGCTTCACTCACTGGGAAACAGGGATGCGTTCCTTGGAGCGGCGTGCGTTTCTCCCCAAACTAATTTCTATGAGATAATTTTTGGTATTTACGCCTCATATTTTATCCTCTGAAAATACTGATGAAATGGGATAAATATCAACTCTGCACATCTTGTGTCTTCGGTCCTCAGTCTTGACCGACTCTTGTGAGGGATTTACAGGGCAATATTTTATATCGTCGTGCTCCAATAGATGCATTTCACTTTGTCGAAAATTAACATACTCTACCATTAGAGACTTTTCACTTTAGTCTTTGTTGCATAAGACGATTGAGCATATGTGTGTTTTATTCAGAAGTGTGCTTTGACACGCCGTTTGCTGAAATGTGACAGGTCTAAGCAGAGTAGTAGAACGGGTGCGACCCATGATGTGGGACTCCATGGGAAAGAGATGTTCTTTTTGCAGCCTAAGATGTTCTCACAGAGGTAAACCCCCAAACTTTTGTTACCCCTGCCTTTCATATGATATTCTCACAGGAGTTCAGGGTAAAAAAAAAAGAAAAAAAAAAAGGATGCTATCGTGGCACAAATGCCATGAGAGAGTGGTGAGGAGGGGGTGATGCTGTCAAAATTTGAAAAGGAGCGATTTGATGGGACAGGGTTTCAGGGGGCCAGAACTACAGGGGCAGGACTTCCGGTGATAGATACAAGTCTTTCATTTAATTGAGGAACTGATGCACCTTCCTCAAGTAGAAATTGGCCGTGGTGATGGTTTTACCCATCGACAGAAGGTGGGTCGACCATCTGCAAAAGCGCAAGGTTGGACTTGGTCAGTGATTACAGGCTTGTGTCATAGCTGCTTAACAAATGATTAGGAAAGCCACTTACTTCCGTATCTGGGCCATGTTGTCCAAGAACAACCAGGAGTGGAGATCCTTTTGCCCCATCGCCATGATAAACACAAAGGACTTTACTCTGCTGACCTTTGAATATGCATTTTCCAGCTGTTTGAATGAAGGGCTGTTGCCTTGTGGTAAAGTCTGAATACACATGGAACACTGAGTAACATTTAACATGAAATTAAAAGCTTATATTAGTCACTGAAAAGCTACTTCTTACTTACCAATGGATTTAGGGAAAATCAGGTGGCGCAGACCTGTCATTCTTCCACTACTTTGGAAGAGTCTGCACATGACTCCTTGTTTTTGAGTCTTGGTCAAGGATGGCCTGGTCGACACCGCCTCCTCCGGTTCTTCCCCCTCCACTACAGCCTCCTCAGCAGCTGGGTTGCCTGCTCCATGACCCCACTCCTCTCCCTCCCTTCCAGCCACAGTCTCCTCCGCCTCAGCAGAAGAACCCAGCGTTGACTGTCAAAAAACACAAGAAAGAAAAGAATCATAAATTTCACATCTCAAATTCAATTCAATAATTCAGGCCTAGCCAGCTTCACTCACCAATCCTGCCCATCAGCCAGCGAAACTTTTGATAGCCGTCTGTTGGCGAGCTCCTTAACAAGCCTTTGGTTCTGTTGTGCGAGGCCTTTATTTGCCTCATACTAACTTTTCCACTGGCTCACACACTCCAGATCAGTGCACGTCGGCTGCTCCTCCTTGTCAAGGTTGGTAATCGGAAGGGGACCCAAGTGCAGACAGACAAGGAGGCTTCAGCAATTTAAAGGTTTATTTAACACAAAAACTTACATGCAGGAACTCAGGAAACGACACTTGGGAGAACTGACACACAGGGACCCAGGAACAGAGAAACTCAGAGAGAATGAACCAATGAAGAACAAAGAAAAGGAACTGGTATATATAGGGAAATCACAAACGAGGGAATCAGGGGCAGGTGAGTAATGAAACACAGGTGGGGACAATCAAACAGGCGGGGAAAAAAGAACAAAGACCAGAAGTAAAGTACACACAACGGAACAAAATCTGAGACCTTTCAGAATAAAACAGGAAGCAACTAAAGGCCCAGGATGGGTTGTGACACTCCTCCTCCTCCTGCACCTGGCCAGCCAAATGCACATCGTCCCCCTCCTCTTGAGCCACCAGGTCCAAGCTGGAGACCATGGCGGAGGCGGAGGGAAATTGTTTTATCCCTCCTGACTATATTCTAATGGACCGCCGATTCCACTTTGGTGAGATTGGCGTGGCTTTGCCTGTCTAGTCTTGTTATTTTATAATTGCAGCCCAAGACTGGACAGCCCAGATTCCTGATGTTGACCCTGTTTGTAGCGTGATTCAGGAGGATTCTCCTCTCATCCAGGTTTGCCACATTATGAGACCATTGAAGGTGATTGGACAAGGCCACAAACGCCTTAAAACAGAGAGGGCAGGTCTTCGGAAGAGCCATTGCTGAAGGAGAAAACAAAGAAAAATGAGACTACTAATGACTATGATAAGGTTCAGTAAAAATTGCAGTCTAAATATCAAAAAGTATACATGTGCAATAAACAAATGTACTTTACTTGAACACACACACACACACTTATGTTCTGTACATTGTTATTACATGTACATCACTATAAATACAGCCAAATGCAGAGGATGAGACTGCAGAGAATTACTTTGAATACATTTTGAAGCAAGTGAGGTCAAGCGAGGGCTTGGGGGCCCAAGGAGTCCTCCATAATCCCAATTTGGACAAACTGGAACATTTTTGACATTTGTCATACTGACAAATGGGAACCCTGAACTCCCCATTCAATGGGTTGCTAAATGTCAGAGTTTTTCAAAACATAAGGGTAATCCTGACATTTAGCAGCCCATTGAATGGGGAGTATGCCAAGTGTCAAGAATGTTCCTGTTTGACTGTATGACAAGTGTCAAGAATGTTCCCATTTTTCAGTATGGCAATTGTCAAGAATGATCCCAAATGGACAGAAACATAAGGAAACCCATAGGTCAAGAGGTCACAATTAAGTTAATTAAGTAGATTTCGACCCCTTATACTGGAGCTAGAAAGTTGCAACCTTTTTCTGCTAAAAGTTGGTACCTCATTTGAATTTGGGGGTCTTGGGTGCATGTTAAGGCCCCCTTATGTTAATTTGTATCATCATTTTCAAAAGATCAAAGGTTCATAACTTTTGATAGAAAAATTAACTGCAATTTGACCCTTTATACTAGTGCTAGAATGTTGCAGCCTGTTCCAGCTAAAAGTTAGCTTTGCAGAGAACAGCTGACGTGAATTTGGTGGTCCTGGATGCATGTTAAGACTCCCAAACAACCGGGTCAAAGATCATGCCTTTTTTTTTTGTCAGGGGGCAATTCAGCAGAGCCTACATGACCTTTTACTGGGTAAAGCAGGGTCACTGAGGGTCCCTGGAGGACTGTAAATGTTATTATCAATATTTCAATTGATTTTTACTTTTTTCCACCACCAGAGATGTCAAGAGGGAGGCTCGAGCAGCACCTGCCCGCAGAGGCTTTTTCCCGGGCAAAGAATGATAGTGAGCACCCAGCAGGAACGCAAAGCCCTTTTCTGATAGTTGTAATGGCAAGCGTCAAAAATTTTCCCAAATGTCAGAGAATATCCTTCTGGAGCAGAGGAAAAAAACAAGACGAAAACAGAATGTGAGAAAAAACAGCAGGATAAAGATATGTTTGCATGACTAAATACAGCTACATGGATTTAAGCTGTCAAGGCTATTTAGGGATGTTTCATCCAACTTTCCTAAGACAAGATATGCTATCGTTAGCTAGGCTATTTTCGTAAGCTAACATTAGCTAGCTAGTTAGTTAACAACATAACCTAGGTAGCGTATCTTGTTTTAGGAAAGTTAACATTTGATATAACATCCCCAAATAGCCATGACATCTTAATCCACCTAGTTGTATGTATAACAGTAAGGTAGCTAACTAGCTAGCTAGACACATTTTGATTTTAACTGGTAGATAGCTAACTATTCATAGTTGGTTTGAAATAAAAGCAAACTAACTTTTTCATGTTTGTATAATGTTACTGAGCTTGATTATTGGTAAAATATTTCACTTAATTAACTAGATTAGATTTAGTAAGTTTTTTCTTCTGTGTAAAAATAACTTGTAGCTGGGTAAAGTGCTGGGCAAGTTACTAAAAATGTAATATATTACATATTACTAGTTACTTTAATTTGAAAGTAATGTTACTTTACAATATTACTGTCTGTGTAGAGTAATGCGTCACTGATTACACTACTTTTGCCTTACTTTAACCAAAATAACTGCAGAAGTACTACCAGGCGTTCTAAAATGGAAGAGGGTAATGTTGTTTCATAGCAGGTAATCAAAGCACAAAAGCTCAAGTTTATTGCAGTTTATACAAAACCAGTGGTGTGTGAGATTCTATAGCCTAATGAAGGGTCTCCTCTGGAGTGCAGATCGGGCCCATTCATGCATTCTGTTCCATAAACTCGGTACTGATATCAGCTTAACATTATTTACATTGCCATTTTGGGGTCTTTGTTATTATATTCCAATATCATTATGTCTTAATTAGCTAGTTATAGATTAAGAGTTGTTGTTTCATGTGTACAAATTGCTTGCAAGTATAATAATTTATGTTGGTAAAATAAACTAATTCCGTTATATCAGCTATGTACTCATACTATATGAAACTTCCCCTGGACCAACCAACGCCACCTGCCCCTGATACTTCCACAACTGCCAGTGTCAGTGATGATCTTGCCACTGTACATTCAGCACTGCAATCCACCTCCTCAGCTGATGATAATACAGCAGGTGAGTTTTCAGCAAAGGATAAACCATGCCTTTTGTGAGATCTTTTTTGTTGTTGACAGACAGTTACATTACCTTTTAATATGACATAACATGGCTAGCTTTTTTTTTCTTTCTTGCTCTTAGGTTCATCCTTCTCTGCTGGCGAGGAGCACTTCCCAGCACCTGCATCCACTGTCTCAGCTGATGTGGCTGGTAAGTTAACAGCACAGCAGCCTTTGTAGTTGCTCAGAATTACTGTAGAATATCATGAGATGAATATTTTGTATTTTAATTATTCATTTCATTTCCCTATAGGTCCTTCTACTTCTGTGGTCATTGAGATCGATGTCACACCTACTCCCTCAGCAACTTCCAGCCTGCACTATGGATCAGCTGCTCCTCCAGTTGACCCAGCTGAGTGGTCATCTGTCCTGTCCCTGTGACTGTTGCGTCTGCAGGGCGGAACTTTTCTAAGCTCAAATTGATCAAGAACTACTTGAGATCTTCCATGGCACAAGAAAGACTAAGTGGACTTGCACTAATTAGTACCAACAACAAAGTCGGCTGTCAGATCTCTTACAGTGATGTCATTAAGGACTTTGCCTCCAGAAAAGCCAGGAAACACAGATTCTAAGGCATACCGTTTATCTAAGTTATTTGATTTAAATTGTAGTTGATTGTTGTTCTGCACTTTTGCATGTTGAAATTTTTTAAAACCAAAAGCAATTAAAGTGGGCAACTTGTTTACAATAAGTACATTGTCTGCTGGTTTATTTTGTTACTTTTCAGTACACCATGTTCAGTATGCCACTTAGTACTGTATCACTTTGAATATTAAAGTGCAAATTTACACCAGACCACTCTTGTGAGTTTGCTACTTTTTAAGATTAAAAACCATAGAAAGGCTGGTTGCCAACCGCTGTAAAACAAAGAAGACGCAACGCAGATTTGTGCATGTGCAGTATCAACGTGGTAGCGGTTTGAATCGGGGAAGGAAGAAAAGCTATTTTATTTTGTTCTTTTTTTGTCTTTTATTAGGTTTTAACTCTGTTTGCATATTGTTGTACAATTTCTATTTCAATTAAAAAAGAAATGTCTGTCATTATCTGGTCATCTGCATGGAGAGGTCTATTTCTAATTTGCTGGGACCTTTTTTTCCTACATGCCATAATCTGCAACAGTGGCAACGGATGTCATATCTGTCAGTGTCTGTATTTTTCAGTGCAGACACTTGCCCAAGACTCTCCATTACATCTTCCACCATCCTCAAAACATAGTCTGGTTTGAAATGTTCCTCCACATACTGAGCAAGTGTTAAAAGAACTTGTTGGACACCTCTCCTTAACTCTTGCTCTGCTTCTGCCATGATTTTTCCGTCCCCAATTCAAACAAACCACTACCATGTTTACACTGCACATGTGCAAATCTGCGTCGTGTCTACTTCCTGTTCGTGCTAAAAAGCTCCCACCGAAGCAGGATACATGTGTGCATGAATTGATTACTCAGCCTGGGCCAGTAGGCCCGCCCAAAGCCAGTTGATTGGCCTATCAAGGAATAGCAAAAGCAATAAAGGAAAAGCAAAAGCAATAAGGGAAAAAGAAAAACAATAAGGGAAAAGGAAAATAGTTATTTGTCTTTATATGTCCACATTTATTTATTGTTTTATTTATTTCTCTTTATATTTCCACATTTATTATCTTATTCCAGATCCCTCTAGCTCTGCTTTGGTCCCCACCAACTTCTAAGGGAATATATGTCTCTTTGCTAAAAGCTCCATACAAGCTAGTTGCTAGCTGTCAGTGTGCAAAATTGTTGCTGGGCGGGTAGAGTACAGTGAGTTTATCAGACCTTTTCGCTGCCTGTTGCAGGATGATGAGAGCTGCGAGAGTGAACCAAAACAGTATAGTTGCGGGCTGTAAAACCAAAACAATGAGCTAAATGATGCTACAAATGCTCTGTAGAGCTGAGGAGAACTGCAGATTTCTGTAATTGACTGTTTACAATGATAACAGTGACAGATTTACCACTTGAAATTTGCTGCAATTTTTGAAACAATGGGTCTTTAATTTCACACATAAGTAAACAAAATCAGGCTTCTCAATTCTGGATGACTTAGAATTAGCTTACACTATCTAGCTGATAAAATCTGCTAGCGACAGTCGTCATTTTAGCCAACAAAATTAAAATTGATCAAAAAGTATTAGGGCCTCTAAATCATCCTTGAGCGCCCACTTGTGGACAAATAAAATAGCCTGCAGCCAGTAACAGTCAGTGTGTTGCTGATAATTCACCATGTCAAAGCAGGTTGCCTCGATGGCAGGATATATTTTCTCCTTTCTAATAATTTCATCCTGGATTCCTAGTATTTAGAGACTTTTGTGAACTGAGATATCCTGTGCGTCCATGAGACTGTAAGTCTTAACAAATAATTCTGTTATTATATTATATTACTGTTGTTATTTCCTGCCTGTTAAAATCCATGACTTTAGCTAAAGAGTGTATGGAGTTTGGCATGGCTGAGCTAAAGCTCTGTTGGTTCCCTGCCATCAAATTCTGGGACTTGAAAAATACTGCTGGAACCGCACCCACTTCATTGGAAGGGAGAGTTTCCCTTGCTGCTGTCCACGGCTGCAGCAATCACAGGGGACATCTGCACCGAGGTGGAAAGACGTGGACTCTCCTACGCCTTGAACGTTGAGAAGTATGGCATGCCATGGCTCCAGAAATGCATCCTAAGGACACTGAAACAACTCCAGTCCAAAGGGAAACTGGAAGTTCTGACATTTCTCTCTTGCTTCGCAATGCTAGAAAATGGGGACTTCCTCTTCTTTGATGCACTGAAGATTCTGGTGGGAGACATGCCACTGACTCAGGCAAGGATGCAGGAACTGCAACTGCATTCAGGAATCCTGTGGCAATGCCAGGTGGAGAGTCCTCAGCCTACAATGCACAATATCTACCGGATTCTGGCAACACAATACGATCCTCTTGGATTCCTTATCCCTTACACTACAAGAGCCAAGATCCTGGTACAGTGCCTCTGGAACAAAAAACGAAACTTGGATGACCCACTTCTCCCAGAAGACCTCCTCCAGTCATGGTATATGTGGGAGAGCGAACATAAGCTGCTACCTGACATTTCACTCCGAAGATTCTATATCCATTCCCTGGCCGATTCCTCACGCTTCACTTACAGCATACGTGTCTTCTTGGAAGCTTTGAAGAGAGCCTATGGAGCAGTAGCTTATCTACGCACCAAGAACATTGAAGGGCAAGTCCAGGTGGCATTCATGGCATCTAGATCCAGAGTAGCACCGACGCGGCAGCAATCAATTCCACGCCTTGAACTATGCGCCGATCACAGTGGAGCACAGCTTGGAATGGTTCTGCAAAGGGAACTCTCTCTGACTATCAGCAGTGTGGACTGGACTGACTCCACCACTGTCCTGAAATGGCTTGTATCCAAATCATGCCGGTACAAGGTGTTTGTTGACACTAGAGTGGCAGACATCCAAGATTTAACAGACCAACAAGCATGGTGCTATGTAACTACATTAACTACGCTTCTGTGGACACATTGCATTGGATATAAGTCAATCAATGCCTGATGCAACCAAATTCAGGATTTTCAAGCAGCTTGTGGAAGCTACTGTGCAAGCATGTCATGGGGTGGCCAACGATACATTTATTCCAACTGCGGAGGACTATAAGGATGCAGAAATCTCCCTCATTAGACAGGCTCAGAGAGAGATTACTGAACCTGTCACCTATAAGATTAATGAAACTTTCAGGTTACGGAAGGATTACATACACATTTAATGCCTGTGCACTGTAAGATGCACCCAAATGCTGTCAACCTAAAGTATTGCTTACTGTTGCAAACCAGAGAAAATGAGCTGAGCAGTATTTCAGCACCAGGGATAGCTCCTCATACTCAGGCTGGGTGATGGATCACTGTTTGAAGGCTGTTGAACAAAGACAAGTTTCTTACAAGAAAATTGTGTTTATCTCAGCATTTAGTAAATACTCTAAAACAGACAAATGTACAAAATGTTTATCACAATAAACCACAATGTTGATTTCAAAGAAGGCAACTTTTAATCATGTTTTATGATTAAAATGCCTTAATTGCTGTCATATTGTATGCTGGAGGTTTCACTTTGTGTTTGACACTGCAGTGTTTATTTTTTTTTGTAAAACAGTGAAATGGATCACTCATTTCTCCTTCTCCCTCCCCACTACTGTCTTCCTTTCCTCACCCCTCACTTCCCCTCCACCTCTCTACACTCTTACTCAACCCAACTTTCCTCAGTTACAGCGTAATTCAGTCACCGCTCTTGTTTCCCTGCCACTCCCCTCTCCATCTCTCCCCATTATGTTTCCATTTAATGTGACAAGCCTTTTCCTAGAGTGATGAAAGATGAAGCACGCCTCGCTCCCCACTACTACACTTGTTATACACCATGTTATCTCTCCTCTGTGAGTGTGTGTGTGCAGAGGCTGACAAGTGATGTGAAGATCTGTATGCCCCCTCAGCTATTTTAAATGATAGCGTGACTCATAATCCTCGTACACGCCCAGAATATGAATTACAGGCACACACGTTATCTCAACTCCTTTACACAGGGAATTAGTTGTACTCACTTTGAATGAAAAGTGTGCTAATGCCTGAGGATTACAGCAGCTGTTTGCTCAAGGACATTTTTGTGCAGCAGAGTTTGATTGTGTTTGGCCAGTTACTTACAGGAACAGGACAACTGACTTGACAAACTTTAAATGATGTCTTAGCACTAAAGTACCTTGGGGGAAATGTTTACCTGGTTGGTGTGGTAAAGATATTTATGTAGGTAATATAAAGTTTGAAGGAGATATATTAATGAGAAATAAAAATGAAAGTATACCATATTCAGCAGAGATTTACTATATATGAATAAATGCACACATAGCAAAGATTTTACAAAAGATCAGTTGAATGAATGTAATATCCCATTCAAAAACAACACAAGTTTTCACAACAGCTAGTGATACACATATATATTTAGTTGTTTCTTGGGCCAATCAGTAACATGATGCTGCAAGTGTCAAAGTGTCAAGATCAATCAGTGGTGTCTAAAATACTATGCACAGACCTATCCATACTACCCATCCAGGGCTGGACTGGCTATCTGGCAGACCAGGCCTTTCCCAGTGAACCAACATGCCTTTTGGGCTGACACAACTGTCAGTAGTTTTTTTTTTTTTTGTCTGACCGACCCATAAAACAGTTAGATTGGCCCATTGTTTTTTTTCTTAATAGACACTGGGCTGGCCCAATCACATCTTTAAATCCCTCCCTCTTTGGGCTTAGTGCCAAACGTGTGTAAAACGTTATATACACAATAGGCTACCTCATTGGCCACTGCTGTTCATTGGAGTGATGCGTCAATACGACTGCCATATTGGTAGAGATCCCACGCCTCATAATGCATGTAAGTCTATGGAGACGTGAGGTCTATCCACAATTCAAATCATTATAACTTGCTGAAATTTCAACTGATTTTCAAGCGGTTTGGTTTGTTACAAATGCCAGACATTTTTTCATACCAAAATACTTTATCTTATGCATGTAGATATTAACAGTAAAATTTCTATAATATTGAAGATGAATGTACCCTATGTAATTAGTTAAGTATATTCTTTTTTCTTACTGCATGTAAAATGGCTGCCATGATGTTGTAATTTTGTTTATATAAATACTTAATAAAAACAATGTAATTCCAACAAACACTAACGTTAAAAGATTAAGTACATTTCTGGCAGGCTTCACAATTCTATTTTTAATTACATTTATAGTGAAATATTCACATTTTGCTAATTTACATTTTAAGTCACACACGATCTATATAGTATATTTCCAGTGTTTCAGCAGGGTTGTGCAGAGTTGCAATGTAACAGGTAGACCTTCTGATAAACCAATCTTACAGTTTTGTACAACTGAAAATAAAAGCACATTTTTCGCCATCAGTGTTAGACTGCATTGCTAAAAGCAGACAGATGCAGGATGAATTCATGACGGGACGGGCCTTCAGAAATAAGCCTCGACACTCTAATGGTAATGGGAAAGAAAGGGAACTATAAAATTCTCATCCTAGCCCACTATGTAATAATTACAATGACTGCAATGGTGGTGTAAAGTGCAGTGGTAATTGGGATAATGGTTGGGGGAAGAAGTATCTGGCTAACACCATCCATTATGTATTAGCAACAAATGCAAACAGTGAGGTGATGGCTATTTCCAAATTGTTATGTTTTCAAATTACTATCATAAAATTTACATTTTTTTACTGCATGTCTCCTACATTGATGCCACACAATTGATGTCTGAACACACACACACACAGAGAGAGAGAGAGAGAGAGAGAAACAACAAAAAAACAACACACTAGGTACTAATAACAGTGGAAGGAGGGGTCATATGCAATACTTGCTGTTATAGAAGTTTTAAAAAAACAGCATTATACTTTCTTCTGCCCAACATTTACGATGCATCATTCTTATTTTCTTTTCATTACCATTGGTTACTTGGTGCCTAAACACATTCTGCTTACAGGGGATGATCGGACTCATTACACAGGCTATTGCACATGCAGAGACAAAAATACACACACACAAACACACACACACAAAACCAAATTCGGCTCACAGTCAAAATACTTATTTACACTTTGTTATTCAGTAGAACTATTTACACATATTTTTTGCCAAGTTCTGAAACTAACCCATACATGGTTGATTGCCCTTGGTGACAAACAATGGAGACCAGTGATCGGTCGTTACGTATGCACATTCACAGCTCATTCACGTTTGTCTGGCTGTTGACTGGTCGACTGAATGTGCTGCTGCTCTCCTCCACTCACTGAACACAGTCAGTCCAGCGAGCCACAGCCAGATGAGAGCACTGACAAATATTGACGACTCACCTCAAGAGCTGCTCTGTAAATCACTTGTCCTGTGTTCTCCTTTGAGAAAAAAATCAGAAACCAAAAGTGAGAAATTTATTATAATTTTATATTTTTGGGTTTCATGATGGCGCACCCCTATTTTTGCATTAATTCTTTGGAATGGAACAAGCGAACAAACATACATTCACCAGGGAAAAGCACACTGCTAACGTCAGTTTGCAGGCCAGTTAGCTAATTAAACAGCATGTAAATGTACCCAGAAATGGCACTTGGTTCCCGTTACATGCCGGTGTGGTCCTCTAACCTGGATTATACTACCGACAGCTGCGGACACCATGGATGCATAGTAGTTCTGTTTACAGGGTCTGTACAAAGTCATGAAAGTTTGGAAAATGCATAATTTTTACCGTTATGTTTTTAAGGTTAGGAATATGCTGAATTCGAATATACTCCTTGAAAAATGCTTGATTTTCAACATAATCTGGTGTTTCATCTACACAATCACTCATGCAAACCAAATGTGTAATATTTAAAATGAAACGATTCTGTCTTGATATTTGTTTGTTGTCTCCTGGCATCTCACACCAGATGCAGAGCAGAGCTAGACTGACTGACATGGGCTCTGAAATGAAAAGGGGGTGTTTTTCCGTTGTGCATACAAATTGAAGGTAGCTAGCTAACTATGAAAATGGCTTTGGAGAGGAGCCACAGAAAGGAAGGCGTACTGTACAACCTGCAGAAAGGAGATCGACCTGTATACAATGGGGGATTCGGCACTTGTGAGTCATTCAAGAGGTAAAAGTTAAACTTATCTAAAACTTGGTAATGACAGCCAAGTAAAAAGAGAAGGTGGTCCACCTTGAGATGGTGGAGCGTCAGATAAATGAGAAAGTAAAAGAACTGAATGAGTTGCCATGAGCATTGACATGTAAATATATAGACGTTTTCTAATGTAGATATTTTCTTATGTAAGTAGACTGAATAAACGTAAATATACTAACTTACTGAATTTTATTAAGCAATTTACTATTTCCTGGAGCTGCTTGGAGGACACGTTCCATACATGCGCAGTAGGGGCAATTTCTGGCAAAACTCTCAGCAATTTCCCTCTACGAATTGTTGCACATTTGATTACCTTTATATTGTTTTAAAGATGAATTGTAGAGATGCGGTGTGACAGATCTCTTCACACAGCCTCTCTTCAAATACAGCATCCATGTTGGTTTTCCAGCACATGTGCAGTTGGTGCCCTTGTAGCATAGTGGCAGTCACAAAAAATTGGAGGTACACGGATGTTCGCACAGAGCCAGGGTTGCCAGGTCTATGTGAAAAGACCAGCACAATGGCCAATCAAAACCAGCCCAATACCAGAACTCAAAATATGCCCCTGCCAAACCATATACGTTGTTTTTAAAGTCCAACAGCATTGCTATCATTGCCAAATATATTGTAATATCTACAAAGTAACACCATAAATGTTTAGTGTGCCAGCATCGAAAGCAGTTTTCCCTAAATAGTTGGTCCTAAAATGGCCTTGTGTAATTGTCACAAATAAAATATAGCTGTGTGAGCGCGTAGACCAATTTACTTTTTTTTCACCTTTTCGCTCTTCCTCACTGCCTGGACAACATAATGTAATGTTTTTACTTCATATGCATTTACTGTGGTTAATGCAATACCTTATTTCAACTAAAACACCTTATGATGTTGCTTCACTATATTTTAATCATATATATTATAGTAAATGTGTGTAAATAGGCTATGCATTTACTGAATTAAAATAATTTCAGCTTACCTGTTTGACTTGTAGAAGGTTGACCACCTTACAGAAAGCGGAAAAGCACTACGTGGACTCGCGAATTGTGGGTGTGTGTGTGTGCGACATGTGACATGTCCGTGACATGTGTACGTGCTGATCTGGAGTCAGTTTGGTAGGATTTGGGTATAAATAAATTATTTTATTTGAAGTATGGATTTTTATTTATAGATATTGTTAATGCATTTTTAATGTAAATAGGTCTACCCAACCCGAGGACAAAAAAATTCAACCGGCGGCAACACTTCAAAAGTAGTCCAATTCCGCTGTAAAACCACGGAGCTGGCAACACTGCACAGAGCCTATGTTTATACCCTCTGATGACGAAATTTACATCACGCGGACCCAAGTGGACCCTCGCGCACTTGCGGAAAGTATAAATTGGTGTTTACTCTTCAATACCACTAACAACACACTGTCAGCCCATGACATGCAGCACAAGTTTGTTTACTTGGTCTCTTCTTCCCTACAGTGTAACACCAGCACTCTGCCTGCCAGCTGCTGTCAATCAAACATGGACATACCCCTCTAGGTGGCTGAGTCGAAAAGGAGCATTTCTGATATTTCCCCAAAGACCTTTTTTGTAATAAAAAACTATTAACAATACACAAAAAGGGATGACTAAATGTGAAAGTTAGAGGTTGCCAGTTCACTGGACCTGTATGTTTTTGAACATGAATAAAACTCCTATAGACAGGGTCTGGTATTATTCTGAGACATTTCTGCTGATGGTGATGTTACAGCAACCACTGAGCCACCTCACAGCTGTTGGACAGCAGTGCTCTATATTAACCTCACCCAGTGTACCTGATGAACTGCCCACAGTGGAATGCACTTGTCAAGACTTTTAGTTGCAGGTGGAGTTCATTCCAGTTCACCCACATTAAGACTGCTGAGGAGAAAACTGCTGAGGAGAAAACAAGATGCTGATTATGGTGAAAGCCTTGAAGTAGTTTCAAAGAAAGAATGATGACTAGGAAAGTCCACAAAAAACAAAGTGAAGAAAAGAGCACCTCATTGTCAGTATGTGTTTGACAGAGAGATGTATGTGTGTGTTTACTGCATTGTGGGGTCCAAACGGATTGGTGTGCATTCCTGCCTGCTTTTCTGTTCTCAAGAAAAAGAAGTACTGTTCAGTAAGATCAGAAGTGTCTTCAAAGCTTCAGGAAGGAAACCTTTATCTCAACACAGGGGTTTTGAAGTTAGTTAGAGCCGTACATTGCAGTTTGTGACAGAAAAGAATCTCCTCTTTCATCCATTTAATCTCTTTTGTGAGATCTATAGATAGAAACATTTCTTTTACCAGTTTCTCTCTAAAACAAAGGCCAGTGACTGCACTGTTTTAAACCTTTTCAGAAGGCATTCATAGCTACTTTTTCAGAGGTACATTTCACTGACAGACATCTACAGAGTAACAGCTCAGTTTTGTGTCACCCACTGAGCTTCTCCACTGGAGCAGTAGGAGATTAAGTAGCTTGCTCAGGGGCACTGTGACAGTTTTCTTCAGGTACTGCAGAGACTCCAACAAGCTACATTCTCAAGCCCACTCCTTCAAACCTTGAAAACTTTGTGTATGGGAGGTTAGCAGTCATCAGTCACTGTGATGTGACTGCTCTCTAACACTGACTCCATCTTGCTGTGTGAATCACTGTCTAATGTGTCACCCTTAAGAGCAGAACAATCATTTTAGAGTGCCAAGCTGTTCATCTCCTCCTCATCAACCGTTGCAGTGTTAAGGTAGCTAGTCTACAAACCCGCCCATGCTCATATATATATATATATATATATATATATATATATATATATATATATATATATATATATATATAAACATAAGCTCTTCTGTGAGGTAATTTTGGAACAACCTGTTTTTACTAAGTGGTTTTAAATACATTTCTACTTGAATACCATTACTGACATTAAATACTTAAGACAAGAGGTCTACAGAGGTCCAACATTTCAGTCCATATCCCAAATGGACCAACGAAAAGCCTACCTGAACCAGACATGCCTAAATTAATTATCAAAGAAAAGAGATCCGATCCAAAAGGGACCCAAGGACTGACAGACCCGATCTGAACAGACCAAAAGATAATTAGACCCAATCCAAGATGTGGTCGACTCATACAGACCCAAACAGAGAGAGAACACCAACACTGGCAGCTGCCTAAATTTCACTGCCTGCCCTAAATCCACGCCCCTTTATGTGAAGCAGCCAGTCACAGTGTTGCATGAATCGCATTCAAGGTGAGGCAACTTCATTTACATAACACATTTCATACAGAGGGGAAATTCAAAGTAGTAAATTAACTGACAAAAAAGAGGGATACAGCATCACTTTGTGTAATGTTTACAATGCAGATAATTGAGATTATGTCTGGCAATACGAGTCATTTAGTGCTGCTGAACCAGTCCACACATGCCAAATGAAATTATATTGGTGGGGTGTCTAAGTTTGAATCTGATCCAAACCTTACCCTATCATTAGTGATTATTTCATAGATAAACCTAGTAACCCCCGCCCCCTAAAAAAAAATAACGAAAGAAAAAAGAATTGCTCTTGGTATGGAACGGAGCCATAAGATCAGGCTCCCTTCAAAGAGCCATAATTCCCATCACTATTCTTTAGCCTATTAGCTTTTTATGGTTTCCTCCAGGGCCAGACTAGGATTATAATTCAGATCTGGAGTTTAACGTCAATTCAGGCCAATCTCCACACATTCACAACAGACCATAACCGTTTTGTGGAAATTTTTTTTGTTTTTTTTGTTTAGCATTTAAGTCAGTAACATATGTATTTTTTATTACTATCAAGATTAAAACACATCGCACAACTCTTGTCCAGTACACCATGCTTCATTCACCAAATGATTTCAGCTATCTTGCCTTCACCAGGCTGGTTAGTTTTATTACCACCCACAAAAACTGCTTCAAAAAACATCCAAAATAATTAAAAACAGCCAAGAGTTTCAAGAGTTAGTCAGCTGCACCTTCATGATTAAGGCTTCAGAAATGAATATTCATACATATAATTTTTGTGCACTCTAGGAGTGTTTGTTTTGCACCTGGCACCTGAACCTTTCTCACGTTATGTGTGGATCTGTTGTGGCAAGAGCCCTTGGAAAGGTTAGCGTCTCTTCAACAAAATACTAAATGCAGTTTTCAAGTAACAGCACCATGCGATAGATGTGGTTCACCTTCAAAATGTTGCTGAAATAGATGCAAAATTACATTTTTGTTATTTAATGATATATTTGGCTTACTGACTAATGAATCCATGACTGGAGGTGAGGACGCAGCTGCACGCGTACAACTTTACCGTACGTGTGCATGATATGTTTGAAAGATTGTCTGAAAGTAGGCTTTTTTTTTTTTTCAACTGCTAGTGGCACCCTAAACCTGTTCCTAAAAACGACCCCAAAAACAAAGTAATACTGCATTCACATGGATTGAGACAGACTGTAGACGGCAAACCAGATATCATTTTAATGGACGACAGCAGGACGGTAAAATTAGGTGAGGACAGCAGAGAATATTGGCAACGGTAATGGTAGACAGCATTGCAGTCCAAAGTTAAAATATTTCAACTTTTTGCCATCCTCTGCGACAGAATTTGGATGTTACATAGCTCCCTCACACAAGGAGAAAACATAATCGAGGGATACACCAAGTGCAGTTGTTACATTAATTTTAAGTTTGGAACAGAATATCAAGAGAAAGCTGCATTTTATAGCTACATGCATTACTAGAATAATTACAAAAGATAATAGACATGAAATAATTATATTTAAAATATTTTATTCCATTCTTTGTAAATAATACATCACCACCATAGCAACATATCATCATGCGTGTTTTGTTTTGCTGTCCTGCCATCCTGACTGTTTGTTTTTCCCATGACGTCCAGAAGGTGTTGTCCGTAGAGGGTAATGGCTATAGTTAGAACTTAATGAAGAGATTTATGGTTTTGGCCAGTTTAACACAATGCTGTGTCAAAATTCATTACACAGTTCACCAAACAACTGCCAAATGCGAACAAATGTGCCATTTGCCATCCTGTTCTAAAACTGCAGCCATTCATTGTGTTAGTACAGTATGTCCTTATGTCACCACATGTTGTCCATATCAGCAACAAAGATAAGAAGTTATTGTACTTCCCACATCCTAATGGCTTCCTGTCTTCCTGTGCTTTTTTATTCTCTTCATTCTCTTCTGCTGCAGCTGCTGCAGTGGTAGCACTGTTCTGAAGCACTCTGTTAGCAGTCATTAGTGTTAATCGTTAACCGTAATTGTCTTAACTGCGATCTCATTTGTCTTAATTGTTTTCTTTGCAAAGAGAGTTTAGATTACTCTGATGAAAAAGACAGGTTAAATCAATTTGCTGTTGAAGTCCACTGCAGGACACCTGCGTGTTTGTCAATAGATTGTGAAGGCATCATTGGCCATGAGTAGTTTTGTTTTGGGCTTATTGTCAAGAATTGGTAGTCATGATTGTAGTATTTCCATGTAGCAGACAAAGGGAGCAAGTAAAATATATTATGTAATTGTTGGTACTGATTAGTGCTGATTGTTACAAAGCAACAGCGCTATTAAAAGTTTGAGAATGTCACCTGAAGTGAGTGGGGTCTGCTTTCACTCTAAATGTAAATGCTGATGATTACATTACATTTCCTGGCTTTTTAAATAGTAGGCTGACACCCAATGCCTCTTGCCATTAACTTCCTGCTCCCACTTAAAATCCAGAGGTGTCCTGACCACTAAGGAGGAGAGGACTGCATCAAAATGAAGGAAACATAAAGACAAAGGCTGAGACAGACACTATAACCTATCACAGAAACCTTTACACCGCAGCTTGGAATTAACAAGATCTTTCTCACTTTTCACCAAGATGAGCTATCATATACAATGTCATATTCACTATTTTAGTGTATGCTTATAATCAGAAAAGCAAATGTATCGTGTGTTTAAAAGAGAGGAATGAAGTTGAGCACCCTGAGTGAAACATTTTAATCTCATTATTCAATATTTAAAGAAAAAACTACAGTGTATTACAACTTGGGCTTTCTTTCCATACCTCTCAGCATTGGTTCTATCAGTTATGATAAAGTTGTGCACACCAATGTAATAGCTGAGATCTCTTAATCTGGCAGCATCGCTAAAAGTAGGTCCAGTGAGGCAACAATCACGATCACTAGAAGCAATCAAATAATCAATGTTGTAAACAAGCCCCCAGGTTAGCCACACTTATCAGGAGAACATTAAGGCAGATGGTAAAATATGACCCAAGCAGTAATTTGTAGTTATCCATCACGGTTTACACACTGACTTCCTGGTTCAACTTTAACCTACCATACCTGTCGTGGTGGTCGCACGCACGACTTTTCTGTGCATTGAAAGATTATAAGTGACATTACAGGTGCACTCACTTTAAGCTGTAACTCCAAATAAAGTGGAAGCCAATCTGGCAAAACTGTTGGCTTGTTCACAAATTGTGTTTGGCAGTAACACATTGATTAGTAACATTTTACAGTAATGTGATTACCTTTCCAGTAACAAGTAGTGTAAAGCCAGGTTGAAACCAGTTCACTCTGTGCGTTCAGCAGACCGACTGCTAATGTGTTAGCTTGGCACAGGGGCATGAAGTGTGAGCAGGCAATAGGCCTCTACCAAAAGAGGATAAATGTGCTTTCAGGTAACTTCAAAGTTGGTAATGTCAGCCGCTGGAAAAGCTACATTCAGGAATCAGCTGGTTTGAACCCCATAACTTCACTGTGAGCTCAGGACTTCTGAAGTGCTGCGTAGAGTCACCAGGGCTAAGCTAGTAAAAATCTCCAAACAGTAGGCTGGCTGCTTGTACAATGTCTTTTTTCTATGTGTGTTAAAAATGTGACGTGCATATAGAAGCTATGGAATTGTTTAAAGGCCCCTTTGATGGAGTTGTGCTAAGTAATGAAAGTATAGTAAGGGTCGAATGTAATTAGTTTTTCAATGAGTGATATGTAACTTAACATATTGCATTTGTTAAGTAACTTGTCCAACAGTTTTCAACTGTTTCACCGCTTGTGTTTGTTGCCCCGTTGGACCTATTTTTAGTGCTGTTGGCACGTTCCAAGATCTCAGCGTTTAATTGGAGAGCACAATAAAACATCTTGTCCACGTGTCCTTGGGCAAAACACTGAACCACAAATTGCTACCAATGGTCAGGCTAGCGCTTTGCATGGTAGCTCATTGCCATCAGTGTGTGAGTGTGTATGTGAATAGGTAAATGAGAGGCACATTGTAAAGCGCTTTGGATAAAAGCACTACATAAATGCTGCCATTCAACATTTAAAACCATTGGCAAAGTTGTAATAAACCACAGTTTTCCTTTCCTTTCTGTATCCCATCTGATTTGAGCATTATAATTCAAACTCAGGTAATAAAAGCAGGAGGAAAGAGGATAAATCAAAGTGATAGGTTTCCATTACAGTGGCAGAGGATCATTAAGACTGTCTGAAATCATCTAGTTTGCTCTGTATCTCCCAGACCACAAACAGTGGCAGCACTGGTGTTTGTTGATAACAGGGATCTACTCATTCCTTTCCAGCCCAAACAGCTACAGCTGTTGAATTAAAGGATTGTCAACATGTAAAGAGATTGTCCAAAACCAGGTGGTGTGAGCCAAAAACAAAACAAAAGAGTGCAATGTTAGAGTTGACATTAGCTATTGTTAGTTAACAAACATCTGTATTTTAGCCTTTTGTACAAAGATTTACTTTGCCATCAGAGGCTCTGTGTTTTATTGTGTTGTCCAGGCATAGGCTTTAGAGACAAGTTCAAAATGAAAGATTTAATACATTAACATGATTGGTAGACTTTGGCTGTGGTGAGCTTACATAAAACAAAAAAGAAATCTCAGGACATAACATAACCAGAAAAGCACCATTGTCAAACTGTAAAAACTTTGTGCATAAGAATATATAAAGCCTGCATTCCTCTGGGATGCTAGCAGCATCATAAAACAACTGTGATGCATACCTTTTATTGCTTCTCATGAATGAGAATAATAACACTGCTTGTGTTCAGGAGTTAATAGCCTCGGGACAAGTGCTATTGCACAACCTGGCTGTCCTAGTTCTACAAATTTTCCTCCTAAAAAAAAAGGGGAGGAAACTAAAACGATGTTTTGGCAGGTGAGTCCTGTAATGTCTTGTGTCCCCTTGTCTAGTGGTATACATTCCTGCAATGGATGGTAGCTCAGGGTCTATAGTTTTTGTTGCAGTTCCCACCACCTTGTCCAGATGTTTCCTGTCTTGACCTGAGGTGCTGCCATACCACACAGTTACTGTGAAGGTGAGGATGCTGATGAAATTTCACCATTACCTCTTGTGATGTGGAAAACATTTTTCAGCCCTCTTGAATAGAAAAGTCTGTGCTGGGCTTTCTTCAATATAGTTGTTGTTTTGACCTGACACTTTATAGAAGAGGAGATTGTAGCTCTCCACCTGAATTTACTGACCATTTATGACCAGGGTATAGATGGCCACTGTTACTCTTGTGGTCATCCACCACAGACATTTCACTCCAAGTTGTTGTCTACACACCAGTCCACCAGGGATGAAAATTTATGCTGTAGACCACTTTATTATTGTCAGAAATGAATCCTACTAATGTGGCATCATCTGCAAACTTAATAACTTAACAACATTATTCAAGAATTGGTATTTTTTTGCGACTTGGGGCCCCTATAGTTGTGCAATTCGCCCTCATGAACAGCTGTACACGTGCATTTGTTGACAAGCTGAAGGATTTGTATTTGGTGGGCTGACTTGGATTATGATCAAAAACTAGCGAGTCGACAACTTTGCTAACAGCCAAACATCAAGCAAGTGCAACAACACAAGACATAGCAAGCCAGCTAATATTATTTTTAGTCCATCAGCAAATAAGTCCAGCTCTATGTCTGTCCTGCAGCCTTTTATTTCGCGACTAAAAGCCACTCCGAGATTTACACTCGTCAGGCCTCTTGCTTGGTCACTCTCTCTCGTCTTAGCTTCCTCTGTCAATGTCCTCTTCGGTCTCTTCACCTCTGCCATGATGTCCGAACTGAAAATACCGAGCTAGACCCATGTGTGACGTAGTGCCTTAAAGCGTTACGCCCTTCTCGTGGGAGATCGTACCCTCTCAACCCAAGTTACGTAGTGCAAGAAGAGGCGTTCTGGGCGTGAAGTGAGAATGAAAGAGGTGCCATTCTCCTTATTACAAGTCAGTGTACCATCAAAATCAGTGTCTCTTGCTCTCACGCTGCCCAAACAATTCTCATGCCAGAACACTGCGACAATAACAGATGAACGGGCGAACGTATTATGGTCAGCGTCTTTCTGGTATCCCGGTAACCGAGCGGCCTTTCAATATAGGCTCTTAAATTACTCTCTGATTGGTGCATGATGCTTATCGCGTGTTGATTGGACAGCTGTTCTGGCAGGAAACCCTGCACCGGAGCCCAGAAGGCGTTCAAGCAAGCCAGTGAGTGAGTGAGTGTTCATATTTGGCTGAGTGAGTGAAAGAGTGTGTGTTCATGTATATTTTTGAGTATGTGTGGTCATGTGTAGATCTTTCTGTGTGCGTGCGTGCGTGTGTGTTCATGTATTGGCTATGTGTCTGGAATAGGATAGATTCTTCTTTCTTGTGTTCTTTTGTTTCTTTTTGTTTATTTCTGGTTCTTGCTACTTGTGAACATTCATTATTTGTTCATTCAAATTCATTTATTGGGTTAGTGTAGTCTAATATTGTGAAATTGTGAGTATTTCCCAGGGTGGTGTAGACAGACTATATCCTTAAATCTTAGAATATAAGGTCCTGCTCCCACCACATGTGTAAGGTGCATACTTTTCAAAAATCTGATGGTGAATTGTGTCCAAATATGTGCACGTGATAAAGTGCACATGCACGTATGCATGATTAAGCCCATGGCATCAAACTCTCACTCCAACCAGGTAGCCAAAGTTGGCAACCCTGTCAAAATGATTTGGAAGCTGTTATTTTAAGGTGAAATAGTTGCATCATGTTGCTTTAACAGAATGGGAGTGGGAGATAGGGATATTCATGTAGGTACAAGACTTGGTGTAAGAAACACCCCCTAAAGACCAGAGACAGAGGCGTTTGAACTCCTAGCTGGAGAATGGTTCCCATTGAAAAGCTCAGGAGAGCAGCTGTGTTAACCAGACAAACATTTGCCAAACCAACCAGCAAGTCTTCATCCTTGAAGTCTTTTCTCTTGTAAGACAAGTTTGGATTTATACAGTTTGCACTTCTGATAAAGCATAAATCTCACCTTTTTCATTTTGTTAGAGTTTGGGTATATTAGTGTTAACTCTTATTATAAAAAGAAAATTGTAATACAATAATATAAGAGCTAAAACAATAAGGTTTGTGTTTCCTTACTGAAGGCAAACCTTTCTCCCAGCTTTGCATCTATTGTGGTGCTGTTGCTAAAGTAAGTGAAACATCTGGCTGACACTGTTACTAAAAATACAAGTTAGAGGGGGAAGTTATAACATCAAGGCAGTTCCTGACTGTCATCCTCTATATGTTCATTAGCATTTAAGTACATATTGTGGCCTCATGGGATGAAGAAAGTGACTGCAGCCTATAAATATCACTGCTACATTAATTACATTTAAGACAGCTATTGTATAAATGTCACATCAAAACTCCAAACCATTCCCTTGGAATATTATAGAAATGTGATAAATGATAATATGAACGTATGTAAGGTTACTGGCATTTACTAATCTAAAGTACAGATACTGAGTACACTCATTTGAATATCCCAGGTGAGTGAAAAATTGACATGTAGAAATTGCCTTTGGTTCTACAACAGAAGATTAGATGTCTACTCCTGTAAAATCCTATCAACCCTGTGATTTTCATGTTTTAAAACCATTCTGCTGATTCACTTTGTGTCTTTCCTTTTCTCCCTCACCTCTGGGTGGCACTATTAGTTTGAGAACAAGAGACAGAGTGAGAGAGGAGCTGGAGGAGAATGAAAGCAGCAGAAATTGATGCAACACGGCACACGCTATCACTGCAACAATGCAGATTAAAGTAGAGGAACGAAAGGAGGAAACAACACAAGAATAAAGTGACAGCTCAAAAGAAGAGGAAGCAAGAAAACAAGATGCTTTGTCAGGAGCTATATTTGTATGCTGCTGAGATTCCCTGCAAATTAGAGGAGACAAAAGTGTGAGGGTGAAAAAGAAGGGTGGAGGGGGGGGATTGGAGGGTGGACAAGAAGGGATAGACAGAAAGCCACAATTCAGTGCTTCTTTTTTTCAATTTGAAGTGCTCAGAGTTAAGAGACTGCCTTCACTGAACACACACACACACACAGAGGTTTCAATGTTGACAGACTGATTGTTGACAGTGAGAACATACACTTCTACAGGATACCCCTGATTCCACTTGAAGTACTGCTGTCTTCTTCTACTGTCGCTCTGTAGTCCCAGCAGTCTATTGAAAGCCACGTCAACTGAAACCTAAAGGGACAAATTAAGCTACTCCCGCTCACCAGATGAACTTCACACATCTCTCACTTTACTTCAGTGCTCCTCTGGGACAGTATAGACAGAAAAGCTTTACTTAATGAAATGTACTGGGGCTCTGTCGCCTCTTTTTTTCATTATTTTCAATGCATCCTGCTTTGTTCTAAGTAACATAGTGATGTTACAGCAAGGGTCCACATATAGCCTCTGTCACATGTAACTGGGGGATAACGCTGCCTCATCCCCTGTAGATTTCCACATTCCACATTACTATAAAAGCAGAATAAAAAACGTCCTAATAATTTAATAAACCAAAGCATTTCAAAACAGCCACTGGCAGCGAGGTCTTTCCTGGGAAAAACTCCTCTGGCAAACAGGAAGGGATGTCTTGCTGTTTAGATTTTACTTACATGTATATAAGAAGAACTATTTTGAAATAAGCCAAAACTTAATTTTCAGTCCTAAACTCAGTTTTCATCAAACTGTGAAATTCAATCTGCCCCAACACGTCCTCATACCTAAACGACAGAATAGATCGTTTGCCAATGACTCACAAAACAATATATATATATATATATATATATATATATATGACTGTTGGAGAGTACCAGCGACAGGTGTATAGGACTTTTGTCATCATGGTAACAATAATAAACACGTGGTTAATGTTGTGAAACAGTTTGGTTAGCTTTAGGCACCAAAACTACTTGGTTAGGTTGTAAGTTAAGTTACGTACATTAGTCAAGTTACGTACGTAAGTTAAGTTGCGTCACATGACTTACTTCACGTGACTTACTAACATAACATAATTTAATGTTACGCTGACTTTTGGTGTCACACGGGACATGAACAGCGGTCTCCTGAGTGAGAGTCCACCCACCCAACCTCGGCGATGAGAAAAAAACAAACAAAAAAAAAAACACCAAGTGTCTCATTTGCACAGATTTGTCAACTACCTCCGGAGGAAGGCGCCAGCTCCCGGCACGCAGATGGAGAATGCCGTCCGCTACGTCCGGAGCAGAGACAGACAGAGGGCTGCTGCTGGTGGTGGTGCTGCTGCATCCGCCACCACCGCCACCACCAGCAGCAGCAGCAGCAGAGGAGCCTCTGTCTCGGCTGCAAGCCAGAGAGCCAGGAGTGCATCACAGTACGTGTTTTATTTCAAAGCAGTCTGAGTTTGGTGTCTTTGGATGGATTGCCTTTCTGAAGAAGTGTTAGTATTTGTCATGTTGTCACATTGTAGACGTTGCTGTTGTGTCATTTATTCTTGTTATAGGCCTCTTGGTTCAGCGCTTGCTGCCTTTGTCTCCGGGCGGCGTTCTCTGTCTGCGGTGGAAATGCAGGCACAGATTAAGAAGCTGGTGGCCCCTAAGCCTGCATTTCCAGGCAAGTCCAGCCTAAGTTCAATACAGAGTTAAACCTTTTGCATTTCTTGTGTTCACTGTATATTTTCTGTGTTTCTTCTCTCTTCTCTCATCGTGTGATTACAGCCTCCTTCAGATCAGCTCTTCCCTCGACGTCATCCCAGGAGCCTTCAGATGAAGAGCTGGTCAGGGCGGTAGTTGACATAGAGGAGTGTAAGTAAAAACAAAAAACCATGTAATATTTTACATAGTGTTCATAAAAGAAAGACTTGCATTAATTTTTGACTCTTTATTTTGCTTTATAAATGTTTACGTAACAAGACAGGTAAGTCTAACTACCGGTGTCTGCCTGTAGCAAGTCTCAAATCACTAACCGACGTGCCGGCCAATCACCTGTCAAAAACGACACTAACTGTAGTGTCATATTTTCCTTATCAACCTTTCACTAGTTGCCTGCGTAACCCCTCTCTTGCTGCTGCTGCTGCCGCCCGCATCTAATCTGTTATCAGTTTCTCTTCAAAACCACCTTTTTTATATGCAGCTTGGCTGAACGTCTGTCTCTCTGTCTGTCTGTCATTTAATATTAACACAAAAATCTAATTCTTTCATGTTACTGAAACATTTCGTTTCTCTTTAAGCCTCAGATGTAAAGGCCCCCCTCTCGCTCCTGCCGCATCCACCTCCAGCCAAGGGGGCTGGTGTCTCTGCTGCGCTGGACGAGCCCACAGACGAGGAGCTGCTGGAGGCCACACAGGGGCAAGACAGGGTCCAGCCTGCAGAGTCACCAGCTCCCTCCTCACCGCCGCCGCCTGCAGCTGCCACCCTGCTGCAGGTAGCTGCAGCCGCGACGGGCCCAGGAGCCCCCGCCCTGGAGGAACGACGGAGGATGGAGAAGTTGCCCGGGACAGCCTTCCTCCCTCCCCCACCACCTGCTGGCAGTGCTGAGGTAAGACTATCTTTTCAACAGTAATCTTTGCTCATCGGTCCTCAGATGTGGCTGCTGCCCTCTCCCGTAAAGTGATGTATGTTCCTCTGGTTCTCTCTCTCTCTCTCTCTCTCTCTCCCTCCCTCCAACTGCTGCCAGAGTCCTGGCGGGCAGCTCTCACTGCAGAGCAGCAGCAGTGGATCGGTCGGGTGCTGTTTGCCAGGGACAGCTTGGGGAGGCTCATCAGCGAGCTGAATCTCTGGTGGTACCCTCCCCAACCCCGGCCGATCTACAACCAGCCTCCCGCATCCCCCGACCCCTTCTTTGCATGTCGGCTGTTCTTGTGGATGCCACACCGGATCTGGCGTCTGCAGCTGACATGCCCCCAGCCTTTATGCACCGGGTCCATGGTAAAGACTGGGCTGTACAGGACCATCCGGAGGGTCCTGGACATCGACAGCTGGTATCTCATGGCCACTGAGTACCTGGAGTGCCGTCGATGTAAGAAGAAGGTCGGAGGGTGGTCACAGGGCATCATAAGGCAGCTGTCTCCCACCTACAGCTGCCAGTTTCCAGCTGTACTTACGTACAAGAGAAATACACACACACACACACGTATATAAAAATACGGAGAAATGCGGAGAGCGATCCAGTACCTCGGCGTGTGCGAGCAGTTCCTGGCCTTGTCCACTGTGAGGGGGCCGTTTCCACCACCACCCCAGATGCCCCCTCTGCCTACACACATCTGACTGCTGACGGTGTACAGCTATGACCTCCTGACGCGGCTGGATGAGTACAAGGCCAGGATCACGTCCACCTTCGGATCCATCTTGAAGATGGATTCCACCAAGAAGGCGAGTAAAGTTTGTCACAATTTCATATATTCTTACAGCTGCTTTCATACCACAGCTGTGTGTGTGTCTGTCTCACATGTAAACATCCATCTCTCTCTCTCTCTGTGTGTGTCCAGGTGACGAAGAAGCTCGCAGGTACCGCTTCCGACACGGCCGCCTGGGTTACCAACGTCGGCAACGAGTACAGGCAGGTCCTCATGAGCGTCCTCACCTGCTCCGAGGGCTCTGAGGGCCTGTCCAGGATGGATGGACACCCCCCACAGCTGATCTACGTGGACCGCGACTGCTGCAGCCAGGACGGCGTGTCGAAGATAGCTGCCTTGTTTCAGGTGTGAAACTGATGATGACAGTAGAATCGTAATGCCAGTAATTATCTCATACGCACACTAAAATCGATGACAAACAAACCACATTGGCTTTCTTGTATCGTAGGGGCAGGGACAGCTCGTGGTGAGACTCGACATCTGGCACCTGATGCGGCACTTCGCATCAGGTGGTCCAGCAGGACGCGACAGCCTGGACATCCCGTTGCTTGACGCTCTCCGCATCCAGGACATATGGAGCCAAAGGGTGCTTGGCCGTCAGATGGTTAAGGACTTTACCAAGCCTGCTGAGTACACAGGTGTGTGATGCGCGTTCACTCTATTAATCATCAGCGCCACAGCTATGAGAAACGGGAGCGTTTGCCAAACCTTTGCTTTCCGTTTTTGCTGTGTGACAGCGGAGCTCATCGGGGTGGAGTACCTGTACCAGCAGACGGGCAGAGTGCTTGAGGATGTCAGCTTGGACCCTGACACTCCGGACGAGGCTGCTGCCATCGAGTCGCTCGAGGAGGTGGACGAGGGTATCGTGGAGGACGTCGAGGACCCCACCGTCTTCGAGCCCGATACCCCCTTCACCGGCACAGCGACAGCAGCCCGGTCAGGTGATCCAGCTGACGCACCCAGGTCTGAGCCATCCGGTCCGGCCGCCCCTGACCAAGATGCCCCTCCCGAGGCCCCCGAGGTTCAGGCTCCTGCTCCCCAGCAGTCCTCCTCAGACTCTGAGGTAGGTTCACTAACTACAAACTGACACTACTACCGGTGACAATGATAATATATTCCGATCATTTTATTTTGATATCATTTTGCGGAACACAAGTGTATAGTGTAAGTGTTTCACAGCGCTCTGTTTGCTCACTCACAGCAGCACTTCTCTCCTCCTTCCTCTTTTCCTCTTTCTTTCTTGTGTTTCTTCTCAGGGGGAGATCCAGGGTCCTGATGGCCAGCCAGGATACAGGCATGTCCTGAAGCTGGCCAAGGCCCTGGTGGAAGCAAGGAGCCTTCTGGGGCTTTCTGACAGGAGGGTAGACAGACTCATCGCGCTCTGGCATCGCCTGCCGGAGCGCAACAAACAACAAGTCGCCTACCCTCCCAGACACCGGGAGAGGCAGCCAAAGGGGCGGTTCAAGGCAGCAAAGGGGAAGAACACCTCCTGTCCTGGGAAGGAGAGTCTCCAACGGTAAGACTCATTTCAAACATTACAGTTTGCTCTGGTAAATGTCTGCTGTACGTTCACCCACGCTGTCCTCTCTGTGACTCTTTCAGCTGTCTTCTCGGACTGAACTCGGGCCCTGCAAGTTGGCCCAGCGCCAGTCGCCTGGTGGAGGCCATCTGCAGCCAGCTCTGCCAAATCCACCCCACGGCCACGCGGTCCGAAGGGACCACCAGGACCCGGTGTTCCCTCATCCTGACGGACTACGTGGCCATCAGAGAGGCAGTGCTGGCCAGCCCGAGGTTGATGGCTCAGACCGAAATCCAGCTCTTTGAGCTGAACCAGCGGACCCTGTCCCAGTGGTAAGAGTTTAACGAGAAGCTGTGTTGATGTGTTGTAAGCCGTGCTGTGACTTGTCTTTCGATGAAAGCTGAAGAGCCTAAAAACAGCCTGTGTTTGTCTTCCAGGTTCCATCGACGCCAGACAGGAGGACGGGGGGCTGTGCTGCTGCAGGGAACTGGCATCGTCCCTGCTCCGGCATTTGCCAGCCAGACCCTCCCTCCACCAAAAGGGCTGTCCCCGGTACAGAGGGACGAGGACAGCCCTTTCACTATGACGTCCCTGCAACCCCTCCTCCTCCACCTCCAGCACCGCTCCCGGGACTCTCCGTCTCTCCTGTCCCTGCTGGTGGGCCGCCTCCTCTTCCTGCACAGCGTGTGCCCAGATCAACGGCCTACAGGAAGAGGAAGGTGGCCGAGGCTGCTGCTGCGGGGCAGGAGCCGCTGCCCGGGAGCAAAGCCCGCCGGCTGATGACACAGTACACGTGCAGCAATTGCGGGTGTGGCGTACTGTGCGTCGGTCGGCGGGAAAACTGTGGAGGAAAGGAAGGAGGAAATGAAGAGCAGACTGGTCGACAAAGGGCGAGACTGAGGGACAATTTATTAATTTTTTTTTTCTTTTTTAAATGAATGAATTTATTCAATTATTTTTTGTCGTCTCTGTTTTTAGCCTGGCTATGTTGTTTGTCAACATATACTATGAATAAAAGAAAGTCTTTCTGCAATTATCTACTATCTCATGCTTGAAGTACTATCTCACATATCTTCATCGTTTTGCCGCATTTAGTGACATCATTCTCAGTGACACCATACAGTCCTTCACGCTGCTTCCATCCCCTGGCGGGGGATCGAACCTGTGACCTGCTCCGCAGCAGATCTACAGGACCCCCACAGAGAAGAACGTGCGGCAACTGAGGACCCCTACAGAGAAGAATGTGCGGCAACTTTTGCACTATGTGGACTTTATTGTTAGGTGGCGATCTCTAGTAACAAAGGTAAATATGGGTCGTAATAAACTGCTTGCACAGATGATCTAAACGGCCATATTTTTGGGGAGGACGGTCTGGTCTACACACAAGGAGTAGATCTCTGTGTGATATCTTGCCACGACCCGAACTTAAGTTGGTATTGATGAACAGGATAGGCTTTGTCTGTTACGTGAGATAAATGAAATAGAAAATTATAATATAAAGGACAATATAAAACAAAATGTATTTAATTATAGTTATGTTATCCTTATCGGGTCCTCATCCTGTCATAACCTAAGAAAAAATATAATTATATATATTTTATATATACATAATTATTTAGTTGAACTGAAAAAAATTTTTTTTTGTTGGTGAACACTGAAATAATGACTATATGAAACGGACACTTTTGCATTGTCAGAGTGTATACACAGCATGGTCATTAACACAAATGTGTTGTATAGGTAGGTTTGTGTTTCCGTTTCTGTGTAAAACATGTTTTACTTTCTTTTCTTTGGGTTAGGAGCCATATAAAATGTGGTTTTTAGCCACCATGGTTGAACAAGAGAAGGAAGAGCACACTACCAACAGGTTGCCACAGTGTTTGACAAGTTCTCTCTGGAAGTTACAATGTCAAACACAGCAATAATGACCATTTACCACCAAGGATATAAAACACAACCCTGTCTCACCTAACCACTTATCGCACATACAATCACTGTCATTTACCACATACGGTTACTTAAAACTGTAATTACTTACAATGACTTCTTATCTCATCCTCGCATTAAATTCAAATGACAGTCTTTTTGCTCTTTTCAGGTAGAACACCCACATCGACAACGACATCATAATTATTACTGGCAATCCAATGATTCTTTTTTCCACTCTTGCTGTAAAACTGCTTTAAGCATGAAATGGTAATAAATCAAATCAGCAACATTTTTCTTCATTCTCCAGCTTTGATGATTTTGAAAGCTCATTGAGTACCACACAATTGAAGTAACACAGCCCCAGTCAAAGTAAAAACACAACAAACTCTTTTGATTATGACTTAGTACATTTAAAGTTTATTTTTACCTGTCATATCCTGGATATGTCTCAAAACAACTTCAGTGGTGCAGACATAAATTAAGTCATGTATTTGAGGATAGTAGGTGAGAAATATAAAATCTGTTTCATAAATAGGAACCAGGCAAGTTCTGCACACACATTAACAGATTTAGTGGGCTGTGATTGGAGCCAAATGAGGCCCTCTTAAGAATTTGGCCTTTGAGAGAGCTAAACAGCATGATGGCTGTAATAGACGAAGGATTGGTTGAGGCTAGATACTAATGGTGGACAAGAGCTGGCCTAGCTAGACAATGGTGGATAATGGCTTGGTTGAGGGCTCAGACTGGCTGATATCTGGCCTGACAGATGGTTGTGTATGAGAACTCAGCGTGAGGTATTTGGCAACTTGCGAATAAGTTTTGATAAAGTAAGTTGTGTGGGTGAATATGCCTTTAGATCTGCCACATGGCTGTCCCTCCAGAGGCTTCGGGTGTGGAGAGATGCATTCAAGTACCATTTGTGATTATTGGCAAGAAGGACTCAAAGATTTGCAAGTTTGCTACTCAACCACTCAAAATTGATATGTTCATCAATGCGGTCCACTTTTTCCATAGCATGTTCCAGATAGTTCACACATCTCACAATCTATTGCAACTAGGATCTGGTGTATACAGTGACCTGATGGCTGAAGGCACGAGTTCAGCAGTGTCCAGCCAGAAATGGACTATCTGGAACGCATCACAAATGTACATGCATGGCTTTTCCAAGTTTTGTAGCGCCGTGCCTTCTTCGCCTCCATAGCACTGAGGGGTGACCACATGATTTCATGCCACACAAGAATGCACAACACAGAGTACAAGTATTGTAAGTACTGTACTTTTTAATTACAGTACAATTTTGAGGTACTTGCTACTTTATACTTCTACTTCACTACATTTCAGAACTAAATATGTCCTCATACCAAAACAATAGAATGCCGTTTGCCAATGACTCCCAAAACGACATATATGACTGTCGGAGAGTACCAGCAACAGGCGTAACATACCTTCATCGTCATGGTAACAAGGGAACGGCGGTCTCCTGGGTGAAAGTCCTGTGTTTGACAGGTGTACAGTACCTTTGTCGTCATGGTAACAATAATAAACACGAGGTTAATGTTGTGAAATGGTCGTAGTTTGGTTAGGTTTAGGCACCAAAACTACTTAGATAGGTTGTAAGTTAAGTTACGTACGTTAGTTAAGTTATGACTTACGTCACGTGACATACTAATGTAACTTAACTTAAAGTTACGATCTGATTTAAGTTAAAATAAGTCAACAATGACTTTTGGTTTCAAGCAGGACACGAACAGCGGTCTTCTGGGTGAAAGTCCTGCGTTTGACCAATACATCCACCTCAACCAACTCCCTTCACGTACTTTGTCGCTCTTTATACTGCCACACCTGACTTCCTCTTTTGCTCCCATCATAATTACTATGGCCACTAGAGGTCGCTGCCTAACAATTAACGTAAATATGGACCGTAATAAGCTGCTTGCACAGACGACCTATATGGCCGTGTTTTTGGGGAGGGTGGTCTGGTTTATACATAGTGAAGACAGAGTCCCAAACAGGGCTTATGCATGGCAAGATGTGTCGAGTCCAGTCTGCACACTTGGTAAGATGGCATGTTTTGTTCTGATCTAAAGTGCACTATCCAGTATATCCAGAATTTCCTGCCTGATTGATTCTGTGGCATCAAGGGCATCATTTCCACTGAGGACATGCTCCTCTCACATGCTCTCTCCTCACAAAAATCTTATTTCTGTCCCCCCATTTTTATAGTTTCAGTTCAATTTACTCAATAAATCTCAGTTCTTTTTACTGCCCAAATGTCATAATCTAAATAAGTGAAGGTGTGCTATTTTCTTATTGTGAAATAAAAACTTGGCTTCCACTGAAGGAAATCATTTCCAATTTACAAAATGAGAGACTGGTAAATAAAAAAAGAAATCAAGTACTATTCCAGAACAACACGGCACAATGTGGCAGTTGCCCCTCTATGGGGAGGAGAAAACAAAAAAACAGATTTTCACTGCCTTGTAAAATCATTATACAGTAACTGTGCTAACCTATCGAACTTAGAAGCACCTTTTACAGAGAATTTACAAAATGTGTCCATACTGGTAAATACATTAAATAAAAATACAAAGCAGCAAATCAGGAATCATCCTTTAACAGTTTCCTCCCTAACTCACAGATAACAAGCTCCAGTGGCACACATGTAGCAAAACCCAACTATTACAAAATGTGGATTTGGATAAGTACATCAGACACCATTGAACCAAATTATTGCTGTAATGTGCTAAATAATTCTTAACCAACATATGAATATTCATTTTTTTCATGTAACAAAACATTCCGTCTCTGTAGGGGTAATGTTGTCAGACACTTTTTTTTCACAGGCGCAGTTGCCCCAAAGGATTACATTGCAGCCACTGCAGCCCGATTGCGAATGCTGGCAGAGGCAATCTACTGGACCAATTCCAAAACTTTTGGTAAGTATTAGTCATTTCCACCCCAAAATTTGAAAAATAGGGCCCAGGTTTAAAAATCCCTTCAAGTACAGTACTTGAGTAAATGTACTTCTTGTGTGGCATGGAATCATGTGGACAGCCCTAAGAGCTATGAAGCAGCATGACAATGAGGAGAGCTTTTTGTCTGTATGCTTCTCAATTTTTTGATTTGAAATTCTTCTGTCCACATTTACACCAGTGTACTTCAACAGATAAATGACTGCTGATGTTTAATAATGGCTGCATTATTGAAAGCAATCTCAAATTCATATTTCATGACATTCTCTATTGAAACCAATATAGCAGAAGTGCCATTTAAAAATCATATCCTGGTGGGTAATGGACAAATCATAAACCTCAAATGTTATGGGTTCAGCTCCGGCTCTTCCATCTTTCTTGCCACTCTGCATTGCGTATCGCCTGAAATATTCAAAGAATGAGCTATCAACTTTTTCCTCTTTTTTTTTTTTAGGGGTTTCCATTATTCTCATTGAATCTGATGGTGAAACCTACAATTTTTTTTTCTGCCAAGTCAATTCTACTGCATATTTTGTCATACTGTCAAGATCTGAACTCCACTTTGCCATGGTTGCACTCTAATTGGACTGAAGGCTGTCCCAGAAGTAATTTTAGAAGCTTGCTGTTGGAAAGGAGTCAATATTTGGATTGAAGATCATCCCTGTAATACATTTTAGATTACATGGGAGGAATCAATATTCTGAAATTATTCCCTGCACATATTCTTAGAACCACTTGACTGAC
The DNA here is from genome assembly GCA_005408345.1 of Macquaria australasica. Taxonomy (NCBI): domain Eukaryota; kingdom Metazoa; phylum Chordata; class Actinopteri; order Centrarchiformes; family Percichthyidae; genus Macquaria; species Macquaria australasica. Next base: position 31,801 of record SEMN01000965.1, on the reverse strand, counting down.
TGTGTTCCTGGTAAATCCAACATGACAGCCTGACAACATACCTACAACAAGTAGTGTGTGTCTGTAGATATATCACAGCACGTTTGTGTGTTGAAATATGACTTCATGCGTGATTTTCCATGTGGTACCAATCATCCCACCATGTGACACCAGCATTTGAAAAGGGTATTAAAAAAGCATGTTGTGTGTCTTCAATAACACATCTGCCACTCTCTGAACATGTAGATTGTACTTGATTTTGATTGATTAAACATGATTTTCAAACCTTTTACCAACTGATGAACTCTGCATGAAAAATGATTTCAAGTTGTGTTAAAGGGGTATCTGTATGTTCTCATACTAATGTGTTTTAATTTGTTTTAGTTTTAAAATAATACAGTTCAGTGAAAACAGTGATTGTAGAAAGATAAAAGGATGTGTGCGTGTACAGTGTGTCCATGCCAACAGGAGATGTCAGTGTTATTAGGAGGATATATGATTGAACATGGCAGGAGTGCAGGTATTGATGTGGTCAATATTGTGCTGAAATCCACTGGTAGTTTTGTTAGCCACTTTGTACTTCTTTAACCACATTATTTTAAGTGTCACAAACATCCAGTGTGTTCAAATATCTATATTACCATACTATTTAGTATGCCAGAAAAAGATATAGGCTGTATTCAAAACTGCCTACTTTACTAGCAGTACGTACTGATTTGGCCAAAATGTAGCATGTAGTATGCAGTATGCAAACCAAAGCAAAATCTGCAGTATGCCAAAAATACCCGGATGTCATACTGATTCTGAAGAAATCTCCAGTATCCATCAGACTAGCCTACCTGGCCTACTGTGTCCCACAATGCAAAGTGCTGGTGGTGGTTTGCCATTATGTAAACGTACTTACTCACTACCTTAGCAGGAAAATGCACCAAAATCTGTTTCTGAACAAATTTGAGGCGAGAAATAAGCAATCCAGTAGCTGAATCTTAACTCATTAGATCTACCAGTGTTCCGTATTCTTTTCAATAGACTGTTTCATTTATGTTTCAGTTGCAACAGCTCCCCTCTGTGGTCAGTAACGGTAGTGCTATAATTCCAGGATCGACAATGCACTGTCATTCACTTAGTTTACACATAGTGTCTAGAGCTCCCGATTTAATTGTCACTGATCCTTGTTTACAACGTTCAGTTAGCACGAACTTAGTAAACACTGTTAGCATAGTTAACGTCATATTCCAGAAGAAGAAGGTTAATTTATGTTATGCAGCTATATTTCTTATAGAGATATTGGATGAATATTCTGTAAGGAAGGCAGTTCGTGATTTGTGCATTTCTTTTGCAGTTTTACTCAAATTCATTATAGAGCCAATATGTCTGCATCTACTCTGTATGACAGAAATAAATGTGGGAAAATGCTTTTAATGGATGGAGTTTAGCTTGCTGTCTAACTTCATACATCATTAAACACGTAAGGAAGACAGTATAACCAGATCTTATCCGACTTGTTCTCGTATTGATCTGACTGCTAGCCTATGAGCTTACTATTATTTCCCGTTGAGTGTTAAGGGTTGCCATCTAGGCAGCAGGGAGAGGACCCAAGTGCAGACAGGCGGGGAGGCTGAAGAAGTTCAAAGACTTATTAAATACAAAATAAACTTCCAAAAACTCAGGAACCCACACACAGGGAAACACCAGGAACATGACACGGACGAACCAAAAGAGAACAAAGGGAGAGGACCGGTATATATAGAGAAGGGGTTAACGAGTGAATCAGTGGCAGGTGAGCACAGGGGAGCAGGTGTGGATAATCAGAGAGACATGAGGGCAGGAACTGAAGAAACAAGACAGGAAGAATTTCAAAATAAAACCGGACACAAGACCAAACACACAGTGTTCATGTGGGATCATGACATTGAGGTTAGCAAGTTGGCTAACATTAGCTTACAGTTTACTGCATACAGCCTGTAGAATCTCATTAGCTGCCAGCGTCTAGCTTTTCCAACAAATGTTATTCTAATAAACTGAGAAGGGAGGTCTGAGGTGCTGCAGTTGGACGCCAGCCTGCTTTTCTGGCTATTCTGACCCACAATCCTCTGCGCAGCACAAGATATGATAATCTATGAATCCATCTGTGCTTACACAATTCTGCATGTTCATTAACTCTTTGCACTTGTTAGTATGTGCTCACATAATTAGTGGTATGAATGGCAGCACCGTATGCATCACATTTTGAGGAAAATGTGTCATGTTCATGTTTTTTTTTTCTGTGTATTTTGGCAGTGTGTGAGGAAAGCAAGACAAGATGGGTAAATGAGTAGGCAGCCGCCAGACTGAGATCATACAATTTGTGAATTGTCTGGGGGATAATATTTATTTTCTGTGTGATTGCCACTGTAATAAATAACAAAACAAAATGTGAAAGAGAAAAGAAAATAACTGAAAGAAGAAGCAGGGATGGAGAGAGGAAGGGGTGATGGTGAAAAGCAGAGCGAGATCAGAGGGTGAAAGCACATTATGAGATGCCAACAGATACAACAATTAAGACAAACGGCGGTAAACAGCCATGATGAGACAGACCCTGACACCACTTACACCACTGATCAAAACTGATTTGTCTCACATTCTGAAAAACACATTACATTAATCACACATCCAGCCAATCAAGACAGATAACACTAACCCTCGATCAACATAATAGGTGTTTTGAAATGAACAAGATTTATTATGCTATTTATTTACAGGTAATTTCTAATCTAAACGACAGCATCCTTCATGGAGTGTCTTAATAGGTCATCAGGCCAAAATGGGCCACTGGAACAGCGTAAAGGTCCACTTATGGATGGAACTTTTGTATACATGTTCTATATACAAAAGGACTGCTTTACCGTCTGAACAAGTGCTATATACAGTATGTTACAGCGACAGTAAATAGCACTTTTTCATTGGTGCACTCCAGAAGTGAAAGAGAAGAAAATCTTGGGTTGACATATTTTCCACCTGCGGAGATTTATCTTTCAAAACACAATGATCCTTAATAGACACGGTGATGTAAGTGTTCAGTTAGATCAAACTTTACATTGTTAATCTTTTATGAACTACATAAAATGTTTCTATATCAAACTGTCTGAATGAATTCTGACGACTTGGGAGAATGTGCTCATCACAGAAGAATGAATATATATTTGAATACCCAACACTTGTCTATTTAGGCTATGACGCAAATTAAAGGGAAACTCTGGTATTTTTTAAACCTGGGCCCTATTTTTACAAATTTTGGGGTCTAAATGACTAATAGTTACCAAAAGTTTTTGGAATTGGTCCAGTAGATTGCCTCCGCCAGGCAACCGCGAACAGACTGCAATGGCTGCAACGTAATCCTTTGGGGCAATTGCGCCCGTCAAAGTCCGTCAACTAAAAGTGCTTGTTTTTGCCACTGAAAGGCTCAGACTGTTATTCTAAGTGTCTGACAACATTATGGAAAGGATCCCTACAGAGACAGACCATTTGTTAAAGAGGAAGATCCTTTTGTCTTCCTGCAACAACTCAACCTCTTGTGAGATTTCAGAGTGAGACTTTTCCTTGAGTGAGACTTTATGTTTCTGGTTAAGTCGAGTTAACTGAGATAACTTTGTTATGATTTGCTGCTGTATAATAAAACTGAATTGAACTGAATAGAGTTGGCAAAGGGGACGCAGATATTGTCCAAGCATTGGGCCTTTACCTCTCAAATACCTGGCTTGGACTTAGAGTGTTATGAGAGTATCACATCACAATGTGAGTCTCAACATGTTAAGACAGGTATTATATTAAGAGGTTTTACTATACCTCTGACAAGTTTAGCCAAATTCTTTGTAACGATTATGTACATAGGCGCAGACCTGGTCAGAAATACAACAAGTAGCTAAGTATATTTGACGACAGGAAGTCGAATCAGCAGTGTGTGTATGTCCATGAAAGTGTGTGTGACAGAATGTGTGGGACTGTTTGTGTGCCACACATACATACTGTAGTCACATTGTTAAACATAATGTAAATGAGGATTGACACTAAGCTCATAATTCAACACAGAAGTACACACACACACACACACACACTGCAGATGCAAACTTTGCAGTTTCCTATGGGATGGTTTAGGCTATTCTGTGGACAAGAGCCAGCTGTCAGCTCTTTGGCTCAGTCCTCTGGTTTATCCTCACTATTTTATCTCTCTCTGGGTCTCTCACTCTCTGCTTTTCCCTTGTTTTATCCCTCTGTCATAGAAACAGATTCTATCTCATTCTCTCATACGCCAGACAAAAGCTCATGTCAAGGTTGATGTCTTTCTGAGTGAATAACAAAGAACAAAAACACCAACCAACAATAGAGCCCACTCTTCGGCGCAGATTAAATGCCTGTGTTATCACAGCAGAGCTCGGCTATTTAACACTGAAGGCTAAAATGACTCCTCAACAAAGGTGGCACTGCGTGTCAGGGAGCACTTTACAAGAGGTATTTTTGTAACCCTGGAATCAAAAACAGCCACTGAGCTTTATAAATATAATTCAGCAGACTCATTCTGATGTCTGAGACAAGTTGAAGGAGTAGATCATCTCTGCCTTTCTCTCATCCTATCTGTGTTTTCAGATCACAGATTTTTCTACACCCAACTGACAAGCAAATATTTAACAAATGTCATGTCACGAAAAGTGAAATGTGAATGGTTACATGTTCATTATCTAGGTTCAAATGAATATGGCGTATCTGTTCCATCAGACGCACATGAGACGGACTGAAAAGTCTACAGCCATGCTAGCAGCTCTGTGAGGCTGTACTAAATGCTAATGTCAGTTCGCTAAAGCTCACAATGACTGAATGATTGATATTTTGACATTTTTAACATGTTTCGCAGGTAAAGTCTACCATCCAATTTAGGTTCAAGTTGTTTTTCAGACTTTTGTTAGTAACATATCGGATATATGTTTGCAACGCTAGATGCAGTAAAAGATGCTCTGTGGCTATACGCCGTGTATTCATGGTAGTATTCTGTATTGTATCAGTGTTTCCTGAATAATGCATATCAGCAGCAGAAAATTTCTGTCTCCTCCCTCTCTATCGCTACTTACTTACAAACAAGAAAAAAATGTTTTGCTGTATATATTTTAATTAGTAACAAATTAAATGCATATATAACATATATATATATATATATATATATATATATATATACATATATGTTATATATAATCATATCTAACATCACAAGCAAAACACTGCAGTCACATGCCAGGCGCACAAGTTAGAATAGCACCAGATCAGCTCTTGGAGCTGCGACAGAGCTGGAAGTGTAACGCAGCCACATCCAGTGTACATTAGGTGTTAGTGTAGCATGCTTACAACTCATCCTGAGGGAAATATTTATGTCTGCACCAAATGCCATAGCGACCATTCCAATAGCTGTGGAGACATTTCACTTTGAACGTTTAACCGCTGGTGGTGCTAGTATAAGTAGTAAAAGGGTATCCTGTGGGGATCACGAATATGAATATCTGTACAAACTTTCATGGTAATCCATACAATACTTTTTGAGATATTTCAGTCTGGACCAAAGTAACATTGCCATCCCCTTCAGCTTGTGTTTAAAAAGCATTTTTCATTTGCAAACAATGGCTTATTTTTAAGTGAGTTTTGTATCTGTACTGAAACTCAGGTATTCTAGCAATAGTATCAAAAAACTCAACAGTACCCAGACATATGCCTGTCATCAGAACATCTGCAAGAAAAACTGAGTCATTATGTGATTCCATCACTGTTTTTGCAATTATTTGCTATTTTTAAACCAGATTTGTCTAGAAATGTGGTTAATATACCCAGCTGTTGAGTAAGACATCAGTCCATACGTTGTCTCTTCACTTTGGATTGAATACCCAGTTTTAATATCCAGTATGACAACTGATGAGAGTAAATCATGTGCACTGCCAAAGGCTCTATTTGCTCTGGTATTTGATTTGACTGTTTATAATATGAATATCAGTTTTACCTGATATTACCAACAATAAAGTGTGTGTGTGTGTGTTCGAGAGATAAAGATCTGATGTCTCGGATGTGACAATGTGTGCCTAACTTTATGTGTGTCAAAGATATGCTATGTGTGTGTGTGAGCCCAGGCTACTGTGGGTGTTTGGAGTCTTTTGCATCACAGTGTCTATTTGTATGTTTGTGAAGTGCATGACATTGTGGGCAGTGTCCACATCACAATGTTTAAGTATTAACATATTAATATGGATAAATAAGGGACAATATTTACTGTATGATGGAACATCCAGCTCAATCACTGCTGGATTATTTGATATTTAGTGAGTAAGCAACTAAAAGCGTATGCCCCTTGCCTCAAACAAACACACATGCTGAAACAACTGTGTGCCTATTAACTATTATTACTACTATGTTATTCTCTGGCTTGGGTTAATTGGCTTACATTATCACAGAAATGCCATATTTTGTGTTTGTTTTTAGATGCTCTCAGTTTTCTGTGTATGTGCAAAAGGTTAATGTAATGTTACTTCCTAAAATACAGCTGCTTTATAACAATTACCTTTTAGGCTGCTGCAATCATTCTCCCCATTCCAGTGAAAGGAAGGGTTTTGGGATTTTGGACTGTTGGTTGGGAAAAAACAAGGAACTTGAAGATGTCACCTTGGGCTCTGGGACATCATAATGGGCATAATTTACTATTTATTGATATTTTATTGACAACCCACAACCCTTAGAAGGTCCGATGGTGTACCTGAACACAGAGAAAGTCATGTTCTTTCCTGAGTGATGCTTACCTGGCGTACATGATGAACGAAACCCTGCTAAAGGTTTTGTTCCAACATCTTATCATGTTTTATTTCAATTCAAGCTAAACTAATGATGGTGGAGGGAGATGGAGATGCTTGCTTGGACCCAGAAGCAACAACTTACCTAGCCCTAATCCAGGACCACATTAAGCTTTGTTTATGCTCGATGCAGTGTCCCCAAATAACTGAAATTAAGAAATTATTAATTGATTTCTACTATCAATATGTTTCAAGGATTTGTGCAAACTCGTAGCTCACGTGTCATCTGCGGAGGCCTGTGCGAGCATAATCAAAGCTTCACTATATTATCTCTGATAGTCCTGGAGGGCTATCAGAGAGAATGCAAACCTTTCATTTACATAGGCATTCATAAAATCTGTAAGTAGAGGAATGTTGAAAACATGAACTCTGGATGGAAGGGAAAAAAAAGTCAGCCAGGTGAAAAAGTAACGAAAAAAACAATCTACTCTGAGAGATGAGATGATTTCAGTCAAAGCCAATACATACCATACGTCAACATAGGTCGTTTGTTCCTAACCTGTAATCCGACCCACAGGAGTTTTTCCTAAATTAGCGCCCCTACCGGTGGCAGGAGATACGACTCCAAGAACCACAGAATAGGTCGTTTGCCAAACACTCCCAAAATGACATGTATAGGCATACTGGACCTTCGTCATTATGGTAACAATAATAAACACGTGGTTAACGCAATTGTAGAAACTACTTGGTTAGGTTTAGGAAAAGATCATGGTTTGGGTTAAAATAAGTATGTTAGTCAGTTAAGTTTAGTAAGTTAAGTGATGTGACGTGACTTACATCACATTAAAATAAGTCAAGTCACCCGGGACACAAACAGCAGTCTCCTGGATGAAAGTCCTGTGTTGTTTGACTCATCCATTCCCCCCGACCGCCTCCCTACGTGGACTTTGTCGCTCTTTATACTATCTCACTGGACATTGCCTTTGCTCCTGTCATAATTACTATGGCCACTAGAGGTCACCGTACATACAAACATAAATATGGGGCATAATAAGCTGCTGCACAGACGACCTATTATACGGTCATATTTTTGGAGAGGACAGTCTCAAAATTAAAGATGGCGCCATGGATGTATAAAGAGAGCTGGATACAGCGTCGGAGGCGGGGCCCCGTTCATTCCTATGAAAGCTGCTCAGTGGCGCATGAAGCCAAAAAAGTTCGACTTCCCGGGTATAAAATTATCCAGATCTTCCACATAGCTTCCGCATTCTTGGCCCATAGAGCAAGCACACTAGCTTTTCCTTTAACCCCGCCTCCAAACTGCTAGGTCTCATGGGTCTCAGAGCAAGCACACTAGCGCTTTCTTTAGCCCCGCCTCCCAACCGCTCCGTCTCAGGCTCACTCACATGAATAGCAGTTACTCTATAACTCTGGATTCGGCTATTTATGCATTTTTCAACTTTTAGAACTTAAATTTGACTTAAATAAGGGCTGTTTAAGTGTTCATACTGGCTAGTTGTTGTACCTCAAAAAAAAAAATCTGCTGATTTACAGACGTCTCTTTCCCAATGTAAGAAAAAGTCTCTTGGGGCCAGTGTGCATCATGTGATGGACCTGGAAGTTGTAATTACACGGTTTGGCCACTATGTCAAATTGGCTTCAAAGCCTGGCGCTCTACCTGGGGGCTTGGATGCCGCAAGATTTCTTCCTTGCCCTCAACTGGAGCTCTGCTCAGTGCTGCCACTGGTGGCTAAAAGATATATAAATAAGAATACTGTTCTTTGCACTCTTTTTACAGCTGTTTTTGTCAACTTGCTGTCTTTTAAAGTAAACAACCACTATACATATGTGCCACTGATGGAGATCAAGGGACATTAAAATAGAGCCATATGATGTTTTTCAAGGGCAACATCTTTAAATAAATTGTCTTTAAATATTTTATATGTTTTGTTATATAGCCAGTACTATTTAACAGCACTAGTTAAACATTATCTGTATGTCTCCCCTTCTTCATCCCTTTCTCTTTTCCCTGAGGCTCTGTGTTTCTGCATTACATTGCCAAGTTATGTCTGTGTTTCCTGACGCCCTGTGGCATTTTGCTTCCTGGTTCCAATTTAAATCACACGTGTCCTATGTCCTCGACCCAGTGTGAAGGGGCACACCACCCCACAACCACCTGCTCTCATATGGCACAAGGCCACTAAACTTCATTATACCCTTCATTAGAATGAAGTAGTGGCTGGGGAGAGAGAAGGGGGAGCTTAAGAAGAAAAGTGGCTTCTTAATATGCATGTATACAGTATGATTACAATTTTCTGGCCTTTAACAGAAAGTTACAATGATCTTATGAGCAAGGTGTGGCACTCAACATTAAGATATCATTGTGCCATCTATGTATTTTATGCATTAAATACATTTATGAATTAAAATCAATCATCAAGTTATTTTTTTTCAGTCAGGTTTGATACACGATATGGTTGACACAGGCCATGTCCAACATGTGCGTGTATGTTCATGTGTCTACATCTAGATTGGTGGTGTGTTTCTATGATACTTCAGTGGATAAGACCAATTACCTTGGACCATCATAGTGCAGTGGTTAAGACCTTATTGTATTGTATTGTTACAGCAAGAATGAAAGTGTCTGTGCTTATATATATTTTTCTGAGAAAAGTAGCAGATGCACCAACATTCTCTGCCTTTACATTAGGACCTGTGAGTCAAAACTCTGTAGCCAATAAACAAAAATAAGATAAATATAGCACAGTCATTAAAGCAAAATTATGTTTATGCTTCAAAATAATTTTGATGGTACACTGACTTGTAATAAGGAGAATGGCGTCTCTTTCATTCCCACTCTAGCCCGGTATTCTCAGCACGGACATCATGGCAGAGGCGAAGACACCGAAGAGGACACTGACGGAGGAAGCTAAGCTAAGAGAGAGTAACTGAGCAAGAGGCAGAACAAGTGTAAATCTCGGAGTGGCTGTTAGTCGCGAAATAAAAGGCTGCAGGATAGACACAGAGCTGCTTATACTGCTGTTAATACTGACTAATAAGTAATATTAGCTGGCTTGCTATGTCTTGTGTTGTTGCACTTGCTTGATGTTTAGCTGTGTTAGCAAAGTTGTCGACTCGCCAGTTTTTGATAATAAGCCAAGTCAGCCCACCAAATCCAGATCCTTCAGCTTGTCAACAAATGCACGTGTACAGCTGTCCATGAGGGTGAATTGCACTCCAAAAACTGTAGGGGCACCAAGTTGCAAAAAATACCAATTCTTGCATTACGTTGCTTTAAGCAACTTAACATGAGAAACATACAGTGCAGCCAAAATCAGCTAAACAAAACAGATATTCACTTTCCTGTTAAAATTCATTTTATGTTGTTTGATTTGTTCAGCTTTGGGCAGTGACCCAATCAGAACTGCAGGTCTTATTGATGCCCTGGGACCCAGAAAGACATTTTTCTTCCATTACAAAACAATCAACTGTAAAACCCTGAGTGAAAATCCCGAGTTTCACACACATTCAACCACAACTATTATAAATTATAGAAATTATTATAATTTGATTCAACCGATATCAATATAGTACAAGCCACGGTCATCCAGGCCTAGAGGCAGAGATTCTGATGTTCATGCCTTATGGACATCTGAGTTTAAAGCAAAAATATGCCGTCATTGGAATGAAAGGGCAATAGCGTACCTGCCACAATACAAGCATGCAGTGAAATTTTCAAATTTAACCATGACGACATTTATATTTATCTCTATATGCCTTGGAACGTGAGCATTGTTAAGAATTCGCCATAAGCGCAGGGAGTTGATGAGAGGAGCAAAGCCATGAGAGAAACTCACTATCACTCAAGTGTTTAATAGATGAGGAAGAGAGGGAGATGTAGGAAGAGTTGTAAGGGAGAGAGAGAGAGAGACAGAAGAGGGTAATACTTTCCACAAACCTAATGAGACCTGCAGTAGAGAGCCACTAAAGATTGAGATAGTGTGTGTGCATATATATATGTGTGTGTGTGTGTGTGTATTTCTCTATTTCTACACTATCTTGAATCAGCTGGGGTTTAGACCTTGCTCTTCACTTCTACATAAGGCTAATTCAAAATGAATACCTGGATGTAGGATAAAGATTACATTTAGGATTACATTTGGATTAGGTTAAAGTTTAGGTCAGTGCCTACAGGAAAAAGTGGTAATCCTGAAGATTCTTTTAAAATATATTTTTCCCCAGCTCAGGTGCTGGTCCAGCAGTTGATGTATTGGATATTTTTAGTTTTGAAGGACAGAATCTGTGTGTATACACGTCTACAGGTTGGTTTCTAAACCTTGCAAACAATTGTGTAACTGAACAGAAGCAAAACCAATACATTGTTCTACTGTATCGATTAGGTCCCAGTCGCTACCTCATGTTAATGTTTGTCCAAATGATTTTCCCTTGGATGTTCACTCCATATACAATATAATATTTGAACACTTCTTATTGCCTGCTTGACTGTATCTGGATTATTACTTTTGGCTACAGCTTCTCTACCTCACCCTCTTGGACTAACCTGCCTTTATTGCAGTGGCACCCAACCAAGCAATTATTCTGCAACGTAGGTTCCCTTGTTAACCACGTAGGGGCCACTTTCGCTAAGAATTATATCCAGGAGATCCTGCAGCACCTGCTACAACAATGATTCTAGTATGTGAGCTAAATGCCTAAAAGCCTTTACATGCCTAAATGTATTTTCACCTGTAAATGACCCAAACAACATTGATCGGGCTGTGCTGTTATTGGCTGCTTCAACTTTAGTGGAAAAAGATTCCGACCTCAATTTTGAATATCATATCAGCAAGCTCATCCAGTCCTGTTTATATCATCTGAAAAATATATCCAAGAATCATCCAATTTTAAGTTTGTTAAAAGAGAACTCCACATTTAGCATCAATACACTGGCTAATCATTTGTTTTAGGACTGATTTTAAGATTCACTGATTACCTTTAGGGCTCTTCACAGCCAGGCTCCAGATTATACGTCAGAGTTCCTCTCCCTGTACCAACCTGTGCACAGCCTGAGGTCCTCAGACAAGAACCTGCTGGCTGTTCCTGTGTCTAGGTTTAAGATTAGAGGGGATCATGTCTTTGCTTTCAGGGCACCTCAGCTCTGGAATAATCTGCCTGAGGAGTTCAGGCTAACCAAATCATTATTTTCTTTCAAATCACTTCTTTAAACTAATTCTCATCGGTTAGCCTGTGAATCAGCTTTATGTCTTGTATGCCTGATATTTTATTATATTTTATATGCTGCACATTTTATTTTTTGTATCTTATAACTGGGTCACTGTTTTCTGCCTTTTTGATTTTATTCCTGTTTCTTTGTATTTATTGGTTGTTGTGCTTAAAGCACTAGTGCTATACAAATAAACTGTATTATTATTATTATTATTATTATTATTATCATTAGACATGGTAGAATATGTCTCTGGAAAGGTCGTGGTGATGGTTAGTAGAGACCAACGTTGAATGCTGTTAGGACACCAATAGTTTGGTAGGTAATGACGAGATGTCCCACTAGGGCAACAGATCAGAAAACACTAGTCTGGGCCATTTTCAAAGAAAATGAGAAATGACTTTTTTTTGTCGTTAAGGTTGGATGACTTGTTGGCTCTGTGAAATCATCATCATTTCCTCTCCATGAAATCATCATGCTCCACCTGAAACCTGTCTCCTCTGCCAAAGCCTCTGTCATAACAAATGTCAAACTGAGACACATTAAGACTGAATAACATCCACATAGGTTACAATCATCTGTTGGAGGTGGTGATTGCCATTTGACCAATCCAACCATTTCTGCTGTCACCTTCATTTCATTCCTGTAAAATTGCTGTAATGCTGCCATCCCTATAATCAGCCTGCAGATTAGTCAGCTGCTCACTTTTTGTGCACTTTGGCTATTTGTAACAATCAGTTCAGCCCTCTTGATTGCCTATCAGCACCCTCAACAAGCTCCCCTTCAAATCAGTCACATTGTGACATGCATCATTTGATACAGCCACTGATTTGTCTCAGTATTTGGCACAAAGCCTCTGAATGCTGTGGTGTTTTTGCACTGAGACCACACATTAATCAAGCCGGGTGTCCATAATGTCATTTTCTATCCATTTCAACAAGTAAATATGCACTGCGTCATTTTCTGGGCAACACTCTCTCCTCTTAAATGTTGAAAGTATAGACAGACAAGTGTGTGTGTGTGTGTGTGTGTGAGTGAGAGAGAGAGAGAGAGAGGGAGTGATCGAGACAGCCAAGCTCATCCTACAGCGATGGCATTTCTATTCAATGAGTGTTATTGCTGTCTCTCCTCCACTCTGCTGTTTATTATGCTGCGGAAAATGATGCTTTCCCTTCGGGAGGGTTGGGGAATGGTGTATAAATTGCACTTTCCTTTGGGAAGGGTTAGAGCAGTGTGTGTTCAAGACAGCTGTCAGCTTCCTCTTACAAAGCTCTCTCTCTCTTTCAACCTTTCTCTTCTCTCTCCCCTTTTTATTTCTATTCTTTTATTCCTCCACAGTTTCACACACTGTTTTCCTGTATTTATGTGTGTGTGTGTGTGTCTGTGTGTGTGTGTGTGCGCGCGCCAGTGGGTCTCAGGGGTTGGGATGTGCTTGTCAATTCTTACAGCAGCATCTGGCTGCACTACAGTAACTCCCACCTAATGTGTACACACACACAGAGATGCACACACATTTAGACCATCAGAGTGAGAGAAAAACACTAAGTTGTGTGTTTGAGGACTGTGTGTCTCCCAGTCTATGGAGAAAGTCTAAATCACCTGGGACTCATGGTTAGTTGACTGATACCCTGCTTGATTGGCTGGTGTGTTTATATCGATGCTCCTGTACAGTATCAGTATTCATTCCTATGTGGTTGTAGTTGGTGCTTTCTTGCTGATGTGATGCACAAACTGTGTGTCTCGTACTTGAGTCTCCACAAAAATGTGTTCCTGTGTGTGCTCTTTGACAAACTCCAGATAGACTAGCAGAGCGTTGTTGCTGAACAATATTGCTTTGTTGTGCCTGGTATAAAAGACTTTGAATGGTGACACATATCTCAAACGGCAGCATCAGCAAGCAACAACTCCTGCAGCTTCTTTCAGGCTGCAATTCCATCGGATACTTTTAAAAAAGAAGAAATATGTGAATAAATTTGTTTGTGTCTGTGTGTGGACAATGCAAATGACTGTCAACCGATAAATTGCCATGGGTACTTGGTAGATTTACATAACGCGTCACATAGCTTATCCTGACTTATCAGGAAACACTTCATGCTGTTTCATAACTTACTCTCCTTAACAAACGGCACTGAAACCACTTCTGCAAGCGGATGATCTGCTACTGCGTGTTGCAGTCGTACTCCACTCTATTACAAGGGTTATAGCCTGCAGACAAGACTTTGTTTAAATAAATTATTGTTTGAATCGCAAGCAGTTCCTTTTGAAGCATTGATTTCTCTTGCCGAGACACAAAAGAATTAATTGGATTGCTTCAGAAAGATTGCTTTGTGTACTCCGAGCTGAGCTACACACTAACTGAAATATGGGAGCAATGCACCAAATGTCCCACTGCTCAGGAAACACTTGTTTACCATGTGTTGATGTGTTCTTCACAAGCATGGAATGAGGAGATTCTAGTTATTTATAGGCTTTTTCTCAAAATGTTATTATATTCATGATTTTTGAAAGTTGCTTTATGTGTTTGTTCATTGGCTTCAAATATTCACTTGCTGAAATGTCAAATCTTTAATGCTGTGTAGATTATTTAAATTTGAAAAAAAAACAACCCTGCAACATGTATGTAGCCTGATTTTCTGTCTTTTTGCAAGACTTTTACATAAGATGTTAGTCTCACCCAATGAATCATTGAACTCTACACAGTTTTGTCACAACCCAGATCTTTCACAACTCTGAATTAGGACTCACAAGCACAAGGCTAAAGGCTTTACTTAGTCAGTATGCATTAGGTAGGCAGTCACCAGAGAGAAGCAAAACCAAAAGGGATCAGGGAGACACGCAAAATACAGAAAATGAGCTGAGGTCTAGGAGGCACAGTAGGTGATCTTGCAAATGACTGGAGCTAAGAGAGTTCAACAGGCGAGGGGCCCGGACACCTTTAGTGACAAGTCGATATTTTGGAACCATTAGTAGGGCCCTGCCAGAGGATTTCAAGAAGTGATCAGGCTCATAGGGAGTTAGCAGATCACAGGTATAGGCAGGAACGTGACCAATCAAGGCAGTAAAATCTTAAAATCAATTCTATAACTCACAGGTAACCAGTGAGGAGCAGCAAGGGTTGGTGTGATGTGGTCGCTTCTCTTAGTACGTGTTGAAAGCCTGGCAGCAGCGTTTTGTATAAGTTGCAGTCTTTGGATGTTTCACCTACTGATACCAGAATAAAGTGTCTTGCAATAGTCAAGTCTAGCATGGATGACCATTTCTAGATCTGTAGAGGAAAGGAATGACCTGATCTTAGTTAAATATCTCAGCTGGATAAAGCAGGACTGCACCACTTCAGTCACCATCAAAATACAATGCTGAGTCAAAAATAAAACCTATATTACGGGCCTCTTTATTAACATTATTAGATAAGGCACCCACACTAAAGGAGACATTGTTAGTGCTGCTAATGCTGGGGCCAGAAGGGGTAATTATAATTATGTATATAATTATTATGGAGTCATTCAACAGCAGGACATTTTTGGAGATCTCATTTAATGAACACTAGTTCACCAAGTAGCCCTGCTTCAAGCACCTCTTATTTCCTCAGGACACACAGATAAACTTTGCTGTGCCACTTTTTTGGAGTAACCAGGCCTTTACTGTGTAGTTATATATATTGTGGAGCTAATGGAGAAAAGAGGGACAGGTGTGCAGGCAGGTTAAGGATCAGGTGACTGGGAGAGATGGGGACACACTTGCCCTCTCTCCACCAAATTAGCTCTGGTTCTTGAACCAGTTCTGTTCAGGATTCTTGGAACCTTGGTGCTATCTAGTGAACCAGCCCGCGTTTCCACCAGTTTTGATTAAAACCATTCCAACCATCAAGCATGCGTCATCAACAGAGGGTGTTGCACAATGCACAATGGAACTAAACAGTAGTAGCAAGATGGCAGATCGCATTACCTGTGAGCTTTTGTTCTGTTATTACATAGATTTGTTTTTATACAAAAAACAAGCATTGACCAACTATTAATGATAAGAAGACATAGATGACTATTACCATAGTAGACCGTAGACCATTGTTGCCTTCTTTTTCCAACCTGTAGAATATGACACGCCCACTGATGTTGTCACGGTTTGCACTTCATGGCAAGGAAAACCTGCTATTTTTTGGTTCCAGCTGGCAACCAATTTTTCGGGTTGCGAAACAATTTAGTTTTGGTCAAAATGCTCCGAACGGTTCAAAATTAGGTGCACGAACCTGAACAGAACCTGTTCCCTGTTTGTGGAAAAGGGGTGACTGAGGATAACTGATGAGGAATGGCAGGGTTTGAAATGGCAACAAAGGTTTGTGCATTAATAAACAGAGTGGTAAATCAGATGAAGATGATTGTGTACATAAAGTAGCAGTCATGACAAAAACAGAACACAGACCTATAGATGTGTATACACCAGCAAGTCCTCCAACCCAAACGACCACATAGGTCGTTTGTTCCAAACCTCTAATACAACCCACAATAGCGTTTCCTAAATTAGCACCCTACCGGTGACAGGAGATATGACTCCAAAAATGACAGAACAGGTCGTTTGCCAATGACTCCCAAAACCATATATATATATATATATATATATATATATATATATATATATATATATATATATATGCGTACCTTCATCATCATGATAACAATTATAAACGTGGTTAACGTTGTGAAACGGTCACAGTTTGGTTAGGTTTAGGCACCAAAACTACTTGGTTAGGTTTAGGAAAAGATCATGGTTTGGGTTAAAATAAGTACGTTAGTAAATTAAGTTTAGTTAGTTAAGTTACGTCACGTTAAAATAAGTTATAATAAGGTTGACTTTTGGTTTCACACGGGACACAAGCAGCAGTCTCCTGGGTGAAAGTCCTGTGTTGTTTGATCCATCCATCCACTCCGACCTACGCAGACTTTGTCGCTCTTTATACTGCCTCATCGGACTTCTGCCTTTGCTCCCGTCATAATTACTATGACCACTAGAGGTCGCTGTACATACAAACGTAAATATGGGTCATAATAAGCTGCTGCACAGACAATCTATACAGTCGTATTTTTGGGGAGGACAGTCTCGTATACACAGATGTACACACTTTTAAGATACTAAGAAAAACAACCTTGTTTTAAGCTTGACTGCAGTGTTCTTTTGAGGTTGTCCAATAGAATTTTCCAAAGGGTTTCCAGAGACCAAGGGTCACAGAACATTGTCAACCAAAGAGATAAAACATGAAAATCAACAAAATAAGAGTTAGTGTATTCAATAGCAAACAATACTGAAAGGCTTTATAAGATTATCTGGGAGTGATGAGTGCATGAAATCCCTAATACAAATTAAATCCCAGCATAGTAATGCCATAAAGTGTAGCAGGGCACTATTTAAAACAATAATTTAAACTGCAAGAAAAGTTTTTTTCTTTTTTTTATAAGAGTGAAACTTATCTGCTGTCGTGTTTATTTATACATCCATCCATCAGTAGAGCTAAGCAGTCAAATGTCAATCAATGACTCCCCCTATTCAGTCTTTCAGACAGTCAATCAGGCAGCCAGCTGGTGCTTCAGTCAGACAGAAACGAGGTCAATCTAAAAACTCAGTCAAGCCAGTCAGTCTGGATGGAGGCCCATCACCCCATCAAGCCATTTAACCTGGTAAATCTCTGCAGTTTTAGTATATTGCCCTGTCAACAGCTTGGATATATTTCAGCTTGCAATAATGTCATACCAATTCAGACGAAGCTGAATAGAAAATGGAAATTTGAGATGAAAAAACAAAACAAAACAAAAAAACAAAAAAAACTTATTCATTTGTCCCAAGAGGAAGGTCTATTTTCATGCTGTGTGGTGTTCCGCTCCGCAATTTGTTCAGCGCATGCATGCATTCAGTCAGCCAGTAATTCAGTCATCTGGCCCAATTTATTTAACCTGTCATGCATTCAAGCACTCAGCCAATCAGTGGGCTTGTGAATCAGCCAGCCATTTAAACCACTCATCCATAAAGCAGCTAGTCATTCACTCAAATTAGGACACTAAAAATACTTTGTTTTTACTGGGAAGGTGTACTTTATTTTTTATTATTATTATTAAAGTGTAACTCCACCCTCAGATTCTGCTAGAACCCTCTCTCCCAGCAAATTTGAAAAATGCAATGAATGTGGGAACAACAACTGCCATAAATGTCAATATTAACAGCAGCATTGATGTGTTTCATCACAGTACAGTCATTTAATGTAGTTTACAGCTCAAAAAACATGTTTAAGTGTGCAGTACCTCTTTAATTTACATGAAATGTATAGACAAGTAGATAACCAGGCAGCAAGGTCAGACTGACAAAGTTTCAGTTCAATATTGTGAAATACTTTAGATTGCTTGACAAAAGTTGGATTTGAAATGTTAAAAAAAGTAAAATTGGGCAGGCATTGGCAAGGTTCTGCTAAGTTATCATATTGCAACACACATAAAGTTGTTTTTCAAGCTTCCTGGTCCAGATTCCTTGCTAACGTTTCTCTGCGTGACACTCTGCTCACGTGAGAGTGTAGTTGTGAGTCGTTAAACCTGCTAGCTTCCTAGAGCAACTGTGTGTTCCTTCATTACCATGAACACACACACACACACACACACTGCAGTAGATTTTGAGATGATTCCACATGCACTGTCCTGAGGCCTGTACTACAAAACATGTTACATACCCAGGACATCGTTTTGTTATCTGGCTTCACTAAAGCTAACAACTGCAATCACGCTAAGCGGTCACACAACAGTGGTTATCAACTCAGTAAGTCAACCCTGGCTTTCCTAATCTAGCCATGAGCGCATCATCCAGGCTAAAAGTAACACAGCTGCAGCTGCCAAATGCAGGACAGACAGCTGGTAAAAAATCGCAGACTGTGTGAATACGTTAATTAAAAGGCTTATAATATCACTGCCCCATTATCAGGGCATGAGTAGATCTGACTATAATTACATTTGTGTATTCCATTAAATGAATGTGTTGCTTAGATGTATTCTGGCGTGTATGACAATTTTATTGTTATTGTTTCAGCTGCAACCCCGGCGGTGTAAAACGGACTTGGGAGCTGATAAAAAATAAAAAATAAAAACATAAGATATGAAAGTAAGCCTATTTACCGCTTTGAATTATAAGTACAACAAGTAAAAGGCTTTAGTGTTTCAATCAGTCACTGGTGGATGATATCAGTATACAAAAGGACAATAATGGCTTTGATATTGCTTGCAATAAGCTGACACTGATAAGTCACTTCCTCCAATGAGTCCCTCTCACGCAACGAGCTCCATGGGATCTTCTAATGCTGATGTTATTTTCCAAGAGAATTGATTGGTCAGTAGGTGGGGCTTTTATACGCGTTGATCTGCTATCTCAAACATAATGCTCCGGAGTAGGTTATGTGTGCAGTATAAGTTACCATGGCGATTTACCTTGGTAAGAAGTGAACCACCATCGTAACCCTGAAAACGCAGGGTTAAACCTGAAGTTACCTTTCTAACCCCAAATCCTGCTTCGTAGTACAGGGCTCTGCACCAAAATATGCAGCTGAAAATTGTCCCCAATAAATGCACTATTTCCTCCTGTTTGAGTAACATTTGCAGTTTTTAGGAAATGTTACTCAAATGCCCAGCTACTTTAGGAAATTAATTAGCTTTTAAAAACTCGTTCCATTTACATATACAGTAGGGTTGAATAGACTAATGCACTGTTGGAGAAGTTTTTTCATGGGATTTGTTAGCAATAACAAAAGAAAAACTTAACTCAAGGTCCACTTACTAGCTTTTTTGGGGGGCTTTTAACTGCATCTCATGTTCTTCAAGCAGATGGAATTTACTCAGTGGTCATGGAGGAAAACTAAGTGTCTATGAAATATGACAACTGAGCTCTATTCGCTGAGGAAGACCAAGATATGTGGTGGAAAGCTCTGTAATAAGCTAGTAAGTAGACCTTGAGTTAAGATTTGTCAAAGTAGTTTGTCAAACTACTACTTTGAACCTCCACACTCAGTTTCAAATATCATCACGCCATAAGGCCGCCTTACACCTTCTACTACTTGCTCTAATTCCTACAACCAGTGTACAAAGGATTTGGATCCGGCTCCACCGGCCATTTTAGCCGGTGTGTGTGTCCACTGGGTCCGTGTCGGAGCATCCTTTTATGGAGTTAAAATAGTCTCAATATTATTTGTAAATATGTATTCCATGATTTGTAACTGAAAAACAAGATTTGTAACTGAAAAAAAAAAACGATTTGAAAATATTTTTTCAAACTTTTAACTTCAGCTTCTCAGATCTGATCCTTTTTCGCTTTCAAAAAGCTTCCTGCGCATACAAATGTCTCGTGTTACGCACGGATCAGGTTACTTTCGCTTTCGGGATTTTGAGACTATTTTAACGCTGGTCCCAGCTCCACAGATTCGTAAATGCATGATGCGTTTAAGTGCTGGTGGAAAACTGGGACATCTGGGCTTTCGGCGTATTCGTGTTTAATTTCAAAGTGGGAAAGATGTTTTTCTAAATAGACAGAATAGCTTGTTGCCCCTCGATTAGAGCACATGCATTTACCAACCACAGACTCTATACAGTAACCTATAAATGTAAATATATGGTTTAAATAAGCTACTGCTAGGTGGTAGAGTTGTTCTGCTGGGAAAACAGCCAGTCCAGGCAAAAAGCGGATGCCGGGCGACGCTACGGGAAACACATTTCGACAGGGGAACGGGCTTCCACACAACACCATTGTAGCGTCGCCCCTCAGTGGTTAGGGGTAGGTCCAGCCGGCATCCGCTTTTTGAAAGCGAAAAGGATCAGATCTGAGAAGCTGAAGTTAAAAGTCTGTAAGTAAAATATTTTCAAATCGTTTTTTTCAGTTACACATTTTTTTTTTCAGTTACAAATCTTGTTTTTCAGTTACAAATCATGGAATACACATTTACAAATAATATTGAGACTATTTTAACTCCATATCCCTTTTCCCCGCTATCTTTAAGTTCTGGGCCGTAGCAAGGTCTCTGCAGTGTGAAATTCACTTATGTACAGAAATGCCTGTATTTGCGGGCAATTTACTTAAAATGTATTGTATGTATAAAATTAACAATGCATTTTTTCATTCGTTTTTCACTTTGTTTACATACACACCAAAATGTTTTTTGCGTTTCTGTTTAGTGAGAGAGAGAGAGAGAGAGGTGAAAAGTGACTTCAAGCATGCCTTAAGGACATAAAAACCTGCAATTTTCTGATGTTAAACTCAGACAAAACCAAAGTTATTGTACTTGGCCCCGAACACCTTCGAAACACATTATCTAAAGATATAGTTTCTCTAGATGGCATTGCCCTGGCCTCCAGCGACACCGTAAGGAATCTTGGAGTCTTTGATCAGGATATGTCCTTTAACTCCCACATAAAACAAACTTCAAGGATTGCCTTTTTTCACTTACGTAACATTGCAAAAATCAGGCACATCCTATCTCAAAAAGATGCAGGAAAAACTAGTCCATGCATTTGTTACATCTAGGCTGGATAATTGCAACTCTCTATTATCAGGCTGCCCCAATAAGTCCCTTAAGACTCTCCAGATGATCCAGAATGCTGCGGCACGTTTACTGACAAGAACCAGAAAGATATTTCTCAAATATTAGCTTCTCTCCAGAATAGAATTTAAAATCCTTCTCCTCACCTTCAAAGCCCTTAATGGTCAGGCACCATCATATCTTAAAGAGCTCATAGTACCCTATTACCCCACTAGAGCACTGCGCTCCCAGAATGCAGGGTTCCTTGTGGTTCCTAGAGTCTCTAAAAGTAGAATGGGAGCCAGAGCCTTCAGCTATCAAGCTCCTCTCCTGTGGAACCAGATCCCAGTTTGTGTACGGGAGGTGGACAACCTCCTCACATTTAAGAGTAGGCTTAAGACTTTCCTCTTTGATAAAGCTTATAGTAGGACTGACTCAGGTGACCCCTGAGCCACCCCTTAGTTATGCTGATATAGGCCTAGACTGCCAGGGGACTTCCCATGATGCACTGAGCTCCTCTCTCCTCCTCTTCCTCTCCATCTATACGCCCTCATATCCCATCAATGCTTGTTACTAACTCAACTTCTTCCTGTAGTTGTGTGCTTTCTCTCTCCTCTCTCTCTCTCTCTCTCTCTCTCCTTCTGTTGCTTTCTGCAGGTATTTCTGCCTGTAGAGTCTGGATCTATGGTTGCAGGCCACATGCTGCCCCCCTCCCCCTTCAACCCAACCAGTCGAGGCAGGTGACCGCCCACCCAGAGCCTGGTTCTGCTTGAGGTTTCTACCTGTTAAAAGGGAGTTTTTCCTTGCCACTGTCGGCTAGTGCTGTTGTC
This sequence comes from Macquaria australasica, assembly GCA_005408345.1. Lineage (NCBI taxonomy): Eukaryota > Metazoa > Chordata > Actinopteri > Centrarchiformes > Percichthyidae > Macquaria > Macquaria australasica. Next base: position 9,442 of record SEMN01000965.1, on the reverse strand, counting down.
AGACTGAACGAGTATGAAATTTGATCGCAGCTCATAAATACTGTGTTGACCAGCAGTCATTTTAAAACTGCTGAGCTGCAGATAAAATCATTCTTTTACGTAAAATAACGTTCGGAGCAACAAAAGGTTGTCATATTCAAGTACAGCCACAGAGCATCTGTTAACATCTAAATTAGCTGCTAAAATATATTTATGCTTGTAAAACCCGAAAATTGTCAGCAAAACAAGTTTAAACTATATTATAAATGTGGTGGATGAAGAACAGACGCTCTGTTTCTCAAACTTTTCCAGTGGAAATTTAAACAGCGACAGATACTAGCTGTGTCTCAATTCAGGGACCACATCCTTCGAAAGCTGCATTTGAAGACCGAATGCATCACATGCGGTGCGACAAGGCTGTCCCATTTTGAAGGCTCCTTCAAATGCAGCCAAGAAATGCGGCCTTCTTTTCCCGGATTTGGAGGATCCAACGGCTGGATCCTTCGCCGCCCAACCTATCCCAAGATGCATTGCGCGCAGGAGAAATGGCATCATGGCGGGTTTCAGTTCACTTGAATAGCTAACAATACAAATGTTAAAACCTAAGAAGCCTTAATACCTCAAAGTTTCGTTAAAATAATAGGCTAACTTACATGACGTTAGGGATGCTAACTGACATTGCTAGCTACTCTGAGCCGCCGCACTTAACATTACTGCAGCTTGGTTGCCCACATTAAGAGGTTCAAAGGTTGATTTGTATCTTACCGAGATTGTGGCAATTTTATAGATCATTTATACTTCATATTATGTAAATAAGTGGACCAAGGTGAACATATTTAGACAGGTTGTGAACCCTGCTAGGTTTTCAGGCAGTTGAATATCACCTTTTTTTTTGGATGCAAGCTGTGAATGTCACCTTTTTTTCTTTCTTTTTTATTAACCCAAAATAGGACATCCAAGTAAATGATTTCTCAGGGATTTTGTGTCTGTCTGCTGTGTTACCTTTTTCAATCTTCCCAAGTTTGCACCCCTTAACATGGTTGATAAGTGTTTTCCTTTTCTCTTGTTTTCTCTCTGTGATTAAGATAAGAGATAAGATAAGATAAGATAAGCCTTTATTGTCCCACAGCGGGGAAATTTTTAGCGTTGCAGCAGCCAGCAAAAGTGTCATATATAGAAATACAATAAAAATAAATAGAAAAATAGTCCTATACACAGTATAGACAGAAATAAATAATAGAGTGACTGAGTGCAGTTGTAAGTATGAACAAATAGATAAGATAAAAATATTGCACATATATAATATACATGTATATGAAAAATATTTCACAGCAACATATGAAGTAGATAACATCATGAATACAATATATGTATGAAGATAATGCACAGCAGTAGATGAAGTATAGTAGTGAATAGTCTGCACACTGACAGTCAAGTGTAGATTACCGGGAGTTGTACTGATTATAGAGTCTGACAGCAGCAGGCAGAAAGGACCTACGGTACCTCTCCTTCAGACACCGCGGGTGGAGCAGCCGGTCGCTGAAGGAGCTGCCCAGTGCTGAAAGAGTGACATGTAGGGGGTGGGAAGTGTTCTCCAGTAGTGATGATAGCTTGGCCACCATTCTCCTGCCTCCCACCACCTCCACTGAGTCCAGAGGGCATCCAAGGACAGAGCTGGCCTTCTTAATCAGTCTGTCCAGTCTCTTCCTATCCCTGGAAGAGATGCCACTGGCCCAACAGGTCACCCCATACAAGACAGCTGATGCCACCACAGAGTCATAGAAAGTCCTCAGGAGCGCACCCTGCACTCCAAAAGATCTTAGTCTCCTGAGCAAAAAGAGACGGCTCTGGCCCTTTTTAAACAGAGCGTCCGTATTGTCTGACCAGTCCAGTTTGCTGTTCAAGTGAACACCCAGATACTTGTACGATCTCACAATCTCAATGTCCGTTCCCTGGATGTTCACTGGTGTAGGTGGAGGGAGTTTGCGCCTGCCGAAGTCCACCACCAGCTCTTTGGTTTTACTCGCGTTGATCTGGAGGCGGTTCTGCTGACACCAACCCACAAAGCCCTGGGTCAGTTCTCTGTACTCCCCATCATCCCCGTTGGTGATGAGGCCGACGATGGCAGAGTCGTCAGAGAACTTCTGCAGGTGACAGTTCGAAGTGTTATGGGTGAAGTCCGCTGTGTAGAAGGTGAACAGGAAAGGCGCCAGAACGGTTCCCTGTGGAGCCCCTGTGCTGCAGAGAAGTGTGTCAGACACACAGTCCTGTAACCTCACATACTGTGGTCGGTTTGTGAGGTAGTCCAGGATCCATGCTGCCAGGTGATGGTCCACCCCAGCGTGCTCCAACTTGTCCCCCAGAATCCTGGGCTGGATGGTGTTAAAAGCACTGGAGAAATCAAAAAACATGATCCTCACAGTGTTTCCAGCCTTTTCTAGGTGAGAGAGGGATGTGTGAAGTAGGTAAATGACAGCGTCATCCACCCCAATGCGGGGTTGGTAGGCAAACTGCAGAGGGTCCATACATGGGCTCACCAGCGGACGCAGGTGAACAAGGACCAGTTTCTCCAGGGTCTTCATCAGGTGAGAGGTCAATGCCACTGGCCTATAGCCATTGAGGTCCTTGGGGTGTGGGGTCTTCGGCACAGGAACCAGACACGATGTTTTCCACAGTTTTGGCACCCTCCCCAGCTTCAGACTCAGGTTGAACAGGTGCTCAACAATCCCACACAGCTGGTCCGCACAGGACTTCAGAAGTCTGGAGCTGATGCCGTCTGGGCCCGCCGCCTTCCCCACCCTTATCTTCCTCAGTTCGTTTCTCACCTGGGATGTTGTGAGGAACAGCCCGGTTGAGCTTGTAGGGGGCATGAGGGCTGAATGGGGGGTGTTTGCGGGTGTGAAATGGGGAGATGGGCCCAGCCCAGGCTGTGGTGTGGGTGTATTAAGTGGCTGTAAGCTGAGGGCTGTGGGGAGTGATGAGTGGTGAGATGAGGGAGGGGGAGGGCTGTAGGCAGGGAGGGTAGATGGTAATGATGGTTGCAGAGGAGACGGGGCAGGGGGAGGGGTAGATGCCTGATCGAATCTGTTGAAGAATACGTTCAGGTCATCTGCCCACTTCTGATCCCCCGCAGGCCGGGGCTTGGAGTCCATATGGCCCGAGATGGTTTTAAGGCCCTTCCAAACTCCTCTGGTGTTATTTTTCTGCAGTTGACTCTCCAACTTTCTCCTGTAGCTGTTTTTCCCCTCCCTGATCCTCCTCCTTAGCTCTCGCTGGACACTCTTCAACTCCTCCTTGTTACCCGATACAAAAGCTCTCTTTTTTTCCTTGAGGAGAGCCTTAATATCAGGAGTAATCCAGGGTTTATTGTTGGCGAAACAACGTACAGTCCTAGTGGGGATGGTGTTTTCCACACAGAAGTTTATGTAATCTGTCAGACAGTCTGTGAGGTTGTCAATATCCTCCCCATGAGCGTCACTAAAAATGTCCCATACAGTAGTGTCAAAACAGTCCTTTAAAGCATCCTCTGCTCCGTTAGACCACTTCTTCACTGTGCGTGGGACAGCAGGCAGCCTGCGCACAAGAGGTCTGTAGACAGGCCTGAGATGCACAAGGTTGTGATCAGATCTGCCCAGGGGGGGGAGACTCAATGAGATGTATGCATCCTTGGTGTTGGCATAACACAAGTCCAGTATTCTGTTGTCTCTGGTATGGCAAGTAACATACTGAGTGAATGTGGGTAGAGAGGAGGACGGAGGGGCATGATTAAAATCACCAGAGATGACGAGGAGGGCATCTGGGTGTTGTGTCTGCAGCCTGCTTACTGCTGAGAGCAGGACATCACAGGCTGCCTCAGCGTTAGCAGAGGGGGGGATGTAAGCTACCATCACGATGGCATGCGAGAATTCCCTCGGTAGATAGTTTGGCCTCATGCTAACAGCTAGCAGTTCAATGTTCTTGTCGCAGGTTTGCTCTTTAACAGTGATGTGCCCAGGGTTACACCATCTGTCATTAACAAGCACTGCCAGCCCTCCTCCCTTCCTCTTACCGCTCTCCATCGTCCTGTCCGCCCGAAGTAGTTGGAAGCCATTAACTGAAACGTCCGTATCCGGAGTTAGCGCGGTTAGCCAAGTCTCCGTGAATAGCATGATGCTACACTCCCGGTACTCCCTCTGATGCCGGGTCAGCGCCGCCAGCTCGTCCATCTTGTTGGTGATAGATCTTACATTCCCCATGATGATCGATGGGAGGACGGGTGTATAACGTCTTCTCCTGGCGCGGCGCTGAGCCCCCGCTCGGCTTCCCCGTCTCCTCCTCCTCAGCTCGCGGGGCACATCAGGTCTCTCCCCGGGTGGTAGCACCGCTGTGTGGCGGAGAGCTAACAGCTGATCCCTGGTGTAAACAATGGAGTCACCATGGCTGCCGGCGGTAACTATGGACGCCGTCTCTAAGGGCATCAGCAGTCCCGTCTCCACAAACGACAAACAAAACGTCCAAAAAACTCCAAAGATGCCAAAAAATAGCAAAATAACAAGTACTAAAAATACATAGCAAATACATACAGATATATAGCAAAAAAGAACGACTATACTTCACTAGCAAACTAGTAAACTCAAAAAAACTCAAACCGCGAACGGGAGCTGCTGCAACAGCCAGACATTTTATTTTATTTTTTTTTTGTTGTTCCATATTTTGGAAGAAATGAAGATACTTCACCCCCTCATCACTCCCAACAAGAGGCCAATACAAGGTGTGGGAGGCCATCATTCCAGGGCATGCTTCATTAGAAAGCGTGCTTTTGAGATGATGAAGACCAGGTTCTGGGCCATCTTCCTGCAAGCACTGGAGGTGCACCACACCTTTGTACCTCACGTAAGTAATCACTCAACTGGATTTTTTAAATATTGAGGAAGAGTAAATCAAACATTTTTTCAGGAGGTATAATTTTTTTTTAACCATTTCAGGTCATAATAGTATATGCCATCCTCGATAACATCTGCCTTGGGGCTGGTGACATTGTGGCCTCATCGTGGATGAGCCTGAGGAGGATGTGGCAGAGGATGAGGGGGAGAATGGTTTGGAGACAGTAAGTGGTGCTCCCTGGCGTGACCAGCTGTCTGCAGAGGTGTCTGTCCTAGAGGAGGTACCCCCTGACCACGATTATTTTTAACAGGCAAGTAAAAGAATTGTAAAGCTGTGATTCCTATTTATTTTAAATGTTTTGTAGAAGAATTTTGCCTGTTTAAGTATTTTGTGGTGAGATTTCTTTTGTCAAATAAGGTTGTGAAGTAGTATTGTGTATGCACTGTCTTTTATCCTTGCCTCTTTCTGAAAACATCTCAGTGACATGGCAGCCATTGATTGACTCAGCCCTGCAAACCCAGTCGATGGACGATGTGGTGGACAGTGGAGAGATGCATCCACAAACGCACTCTGGAGATCACCCCAGATAATGGTTCTTTATTGTGGCATCCCATCAAGGTCCAGCAGCACCTCCAGGGACTCCCTGCTCAACTGAAAAATACACATCAAGATATTTCCTAAGGCCTGCAGACACCTTGTATATTCCACTTTGTTGTAAATAGTTAAATATGTATGCAAATAGTAGACCACTGTCAATGAAATAAACAATGTGTTCAACAATTACTTTATTTTTATTCATTCATGTATAATAATTTTTTTTCAATAACTCTCTCCAGTAGAGAGAACAGCCTGTCCATTCTCTCCCTGTTCTCCTGTGCTCTCCTCTCCTCTGCCTCTCTATGCAACCTCATGTCTTCTTTCATGAGCTAAACAAGCTCATCTTCTCTCTCTCTCTTTCTCTTTCTCGGCCCTGGCTGGCTTTCCTCCTCCTCCTCCTCCTCCTGGTCACCCACTGCTGTTCTTGGCCCTGGTGTGTCCTCAGGGATAGAGGCAATTATTGGCCAGCCAAACATACGCAAATTTGGCAGTATTTTGCAGCCATATACTTTTTTTTAATTCACAGCGGAAAAAATAAGAAATGTTATTAAAAATGTTCTCACGAGGCGACCTGTTCCGATTAGAAACAAAAAATGTCGGACGCACAACGAGGAACTAAATAAATTCATAAAACGTTTTCAGTAAATAATTTTCACCTGTGTTTCCTGCTCAGACAAACTTAATAAACATGCACTCACCTCTCCAAAACTATGCGTAATATTACGCACAGCTGGCACAGCGTGGATACCTTCATTAACTCACCAGTATTTAACTGTTAACTGACCTTGTGAGCTTTTCTGACACTGGTGAGCTGTTCTGACAGATTCAAAGTTTATACAGCGACATCATGAATAGCAGCGTAACCGTGGAGTCAGAATGTATTATTGCGCTGCAGAATTACAACCGGCACCAGTAACCACGTCATCAGTTGCTGGCTACATCAGCTGCGTTGATCCTTACCTTTCAATATTTAAACATGAAAATACATTTTACAATACAGATAAATAGTAAATAATTTAGCTTCATTTTGAGACCCCCTCAGAATTTGATTTTGCCGTCTTCGGTGGGTCCGAGTTGTTAATTAACCTGGTGGAAGAGCCATGCAGCCACCCTGCTCAGCAGCTGCAAAAAAATATTTTTGTTAAAACATGTTCAACAGTTATATAGCTAAGCAGCTGACACAACATATATGTTATTTATTTTGAATTGCTAAGCAGCTGACACAAAATATATTTTAAATTTTAAGTTTTTCAATTAATAAAGAAGTTTCATGTTAGACCGCGTCCTTCGAAGGATTCGGCCCCTGAATTGAGACACAGCTACTGTGTACATTCAGCGTTACTTTTTGTTTTTTTCTATTTAATGTTCCATTCTAGATTTTCAAAATTACATCAACTTTTCTTCTAAACGTGCAATATGGCCTTCTGTCCTGTTCTAAAAAGAAATGAAAATGAAATGAAATAAAGGAAATTAAACTATAAATTCAGTGTGGAGAAGTGGTTGAGACAGGTCAGGCAGCTCCAGATCTTCTTGGTTTGTTGGGCCCCATGCTATGTGTGCTGTCCCTCTTTTGCAACATGCTAAAAGTCTTCAACCTCTCTGTCTACCATTCCATGCTGCAAAAAGTTTCATGCACTCTATGATCTTTTCACATTATATTATTATTGTGTAACTTCTTGGTGACAAGTGGCAGCTATAATAACCAAGCCTGTTCTGTATTCTCTTTAATAGACTTTGTTTCATTTATGTTTCAGTTGCAACAGCTCCCCTCTGTGGTCAGTAACTGTAGTGCTATAATTCCAGGATCGACAATGCACTGTCATTCACTTAGTTTACACATAGTGTCTAGAGCTCCCGATTTAATTGTCACTGATCCTTGTTTACAACGTTCAGTTAGCACGAACTTAGTAAACACTGTTAGCATAGTTAACGTCATATTCCAGAAGAAGGTTAATTTATGTTATGCAGCTATATTTCTTATAGAGATATTGGATGAATATTCTGTAAGGAAGGCAGTTCGTGATTTGTGCATTTTATTTCTTTTGCAGTTTTACTCAAATTCATTATAGAGCCAATATGTCTGCATCTACTCTGTATGACAGAAATAAATGTGGGAAAATGCTTTTAATGGATGGAGTTTAGCTTGCTGTCTAACTTCATACATCATTAAACACGTAGGGAAGACAGTACAAAGCCTCTTGTGATGATATACAAACGAACAATTAACATTTTGGACAGGAAGCAGATTGTATTAGTTTGTCTTGTGTTGTTTTGTCTGTGTTCTCTTGTCGAGTTCTGAGTTTTCAATTCAATTCAGTTTTATTTATATAGCGCCATATCATAACAAAGTTATCTCAGGGCACTTTTTCGAGTAGAGCAAGTCTAGACCAACTCTTTATATTTACAGAGACCCAACAGTTCCCACCATGAGCAAGCACTATGCGACAGTGGCAAGGAAAAACTCCCTTTTAACAGGTAGAAACCTCGAGCAGAACCAGGCTCTAGGTGGGCGGTCATCTGCCTCGACCGGTTGGGTTGATGGGGGAGGGGGGGGGAGCAGGAGAGAGAGCAGGGGGAAAGAGAACATACAGCAGCACAGTACAGTTTAAAATAGAGATGTAAAGCAATAGTTGTGGTAATGGTATTGATGATAACACCAACAGAAATAATACTAAGAGCAATATTATAATAGTAATACTAATAATAAGAGCAACAACAGTAATAGCAGCAGCGGGTGCAGAGCAGGAGCACGGGGGCAGCAGGTGGCTGCAACCATAGATCCAGACTCTACAGCTCCGGAGGCAGAAATACCTGCAGAAAGCAACAGAAGGGGAGAGAGAGAGAGAGGGAGAGAGGAGAGAAAGCACACAACTACGGGAAGAAGTTGAATTAATAACAAGCATTGATGGGATACAGATAGTCAGTAAACGTGCCGCAGCATTCTGAATCAGCTGTTGAGTCTTAAGGGACTTATTGGGGCAGCCTGATAATAGAGAGTTGCAATAGTCCAGCCTAGACGTAACAAATGCATGGACTAGTTTTTCTGCATCTTTTTGAGATAGGATGTGCCTGATTTTTGCAATGTTACGTAAGTGAAAAAAGGCAGTTCTTGAAGTTTGTTTTATGTGGAGTTAAAGGACATATCCTGATCAAAGATAACTCCAAGATTCCTTACGGTTTCGCTGGAGGCCAGGGCAATCCCATCTAGAGAAACTATATCTTTAGATAATGTGTTTCGAAGGTGTTCGGGGCCAAGTACAATAACTTCGGTTTTGCCTGAGTTTAACATCAGAAAATTGCAGGTCATCCAGGTTTTTATGTCCTTAAGGCATGCTTGAAGTTTAGCTAATTGATTGGGTATCATCTGCATAACAATAAAAATTTATGGAGTGCTTCCTAATAATGTTGCCTAAAGGAAGCATATATAAGGTAAATAGAATTGAACCTTGTGGAACTCCGTGACTAACTTTGGCATGCATAGAGGATTCATCATTAACGTGTATGTCTCGATCTGATAAATAGGATTTAAACCAGCTTAAGTGCGGTACCTTTAATGCCAATTAAATGTTCTAGTCTCTGTAACAGAATGTGATGGTCAATGGTATCGAATGCAGCACTAAGATCTAGTAAAGACAAGGAAGTACAGAGACAAGTCCTTTGTCGGATGCAATTAGAAGGTCATTTGTAACTTTCACCAGTGCTGTCTCTGTGCTATGATGCACTCTAAATCCTGACTGAAAATCCTCAAGCAGCTTGTTGTTGTGTAGAAAGTCACACAACTGATTGGCGACTGCTTTCTCAAGGATCTTAGAGAGAAAAGGAGGGTTAGATATAGGTCTATAATTTGACAAAATCCCTGGATCAAGAGTGGGCTTTTTAAGAAGAGGCTTAATTACAGCTACTTTAAAGGACTGTGGCACATAGCCTTTTAATAAGGACAGATTGATCATATCTAATAAATAAGTGCTAACTAAGGGTAAAATTTCTTTAAGCAGCCTAGTTG